>JAXCGZ010015102.1:230000-323863 GCA_037179515.1 Halocaridina rubra
AAAGAATACCTCATGGACATCCACGTGAGAGCGTCAGTATTTCTGCTCCCCCCCCCAAACCTAATTCCCCTCTCCCTTGTCCTAGTCCTTATTATAGATATTTTTCTCACCTTTCCTCTATTGCGGGAGACAGGGGTATCTTGGGAGTTCAGGGGGTTCATTGTTGACTTAACCCTCAAATGGCACTGAATTAGTAAATGCTCTAATGAGGGCTTCTCTGACCTTGTGTATACCCCTCACTGCTCCACTCTACATTCATCTAAGTTACCGTATTCAAGGGCATGTACAGTCAGTTTGATTTGCTAAAGGTAAGAAAGTTCTCTGAGTGGAGATACAGAGCCATAGGGCAATGGACAGTATTGAAGATAATATTGAATATTAAGATAAAAGTTAATATATCTTTAATTCAATAGATAAGCGTCAAATAACAGGGAACTGAACTAAGGCTTGCCACTATTGGCTGAAACCATGACATCCCAGCAGTGTCATTAACGGTAAGCGATATACAGTACTGTCACTGATAGTAACATGTGGCTGATAATCTCTAAGGTCAAGAGTATTTGCTATAGTTATCTCAAATATTTTCTTATCAGATGTCTACAGTGGATAAAGAAAGTGAAGAAGAGCAATGCCAGAAATGGTTAGCTTTTCTTTTTTATGAGTGTAACACCGGGACAGGCAAAAAAAAACTGCCTTCGTCAATAAAGTTCCGGGCACGAGAAAACATTAAGACGAAGGACAAGAAAAATGTTATGAACAAGGCAGAGATGAGGTAATGATACACAGAGGAAAAGAACAGACTGAAAAATAGTCAAAGTACTGAGGACCTAGAAATATGGAAGATTAGGCCTTGAGATGACGAGAGATCCGCTTTTTAAAGGAAGATTGGTCATAAGAAATTGAAAAGGCAGAAGGAGGAAGAGAGTTCCGGTATCTGGCTATAGATGGGAAGAAGTCGTCGCTGCACCAACCAATCCGCGAGCTACAAATCTCCACACAGAACCTGTGAGTTGAGGCCACTTGACAAGTGGTATGTGGCCTCGGCAGTGGAGGAGGGACGCACTCGTCAACTCATCAGGGCAGCGATGGAAGTAATAACGATAGAAAGGAGGAAGGGATGATACCTTATGGTGAAGAGAGAGAGAATCCAGATTAGGAGTAAGAAAAGGATCACTAATGAGTCTGACTGCCTTGGATTCAACCTTATCTAGGAGATAAGTATAAGAAGCACCCCAGATGTGTGTGCAGTATTCTAAGCAGGGATGGATAAGACCTTTATATATTCTAAGTAACTGTAAAGAGGAAAATTAATGACAAAAACGAAACAGAACACCCAATTTTTTTAATGTAAATTTAGAAATTTGGATTATGTGATTCCTCTAAGACATGTTAGAGGCTATATGGATTCCTAATATGTTGATAGAATTAAGGTGGTAAATTTTGTTGGTTTCGAAGACAATAGGGCTATCAGGAGGAAAAGATAAAGAAATAGCCAGAAACCGTGTCTTGGATGCATTAAATTTAACTAATTTTTTGGGTGCGCCACTCAGTTACCCTCTGTAGGTTGGATTTGAGGGTCAAAGAAAGAGTGATACGAGACTAATTACAGGTAACATATGAAGGTTGTATAGTGAAGGTAGAGGAAAACTGAAGGGTAGAATTGTTGGCAAAGGCGTGAAGAAAGAAGGATGGGGACTCAAGAAGATTGTTGATGAAGAGAAGGAACATAGGTGAAAGAGCAGAGCCCTGTTGAACTCCACTGGTAAAAGGTAATGAGCTAGATGTTGCACCGTCAACAACTTCAGATATAAAACTGTCAGAAACAAAATAGAACTTAAAGAACAAAGAGAAGAGGTATAACCATGACCAGGGAGTTTGCCCAATAGAGCCTTGTGCTTCACTCTGTCAAAAGCTTTGGAGATATCAAGGGTGATGTCAAAGGATTTCCCATACTTCCTCAGAGAAGATGACCATACATGAGTAAGACAGGACAGGAGGTCATCAGTGAATCTTGCCTTGTGGAAGCCGTATTGGTGGACGGAGATAAATGAGTTAGATACGAGATGTTTCAAGAAGTGAGAATTGAGCAAGGTTTTGAATACTTTAGTAAGAGCAGAGGTTAGGGCAATAGGTTGGTTGTTGGAAGGTATAGAGTGATCACCCTTGTTGGGAACAGGTTGAACTAGAGCATTCTTCCAAGAAGAAGGTTTGATAGTGGTTGAGAGAGTGAGGCAAGAAAGATGGCAAAGCACAGGAGCCAGGTCATCTGCTAACTCCTTAAGGAACCTTGCAGGGATACCATCGGGTCCAGATGCCTTGGTCGTCTTTAGAGAACAAATAACCTTATTGACATTGCTTTAAGAAAGAATAAGGGCTAGGGCAAATGGTTAGAGAGGGGTAAAGAAGATGGAACAGGTGCACTGGAATAACTGACGGAAGAGTTGGTAGAAAAATGAGAGCCAAAAAGGGTAGATTTTTCAGTGAGAGAGCAAGCTGTAAAATCATTAGGGTGAATGAGAGGGGGAAAGCTTGAGTTACAGAACTTTATGGAGTTATTTTTTAATGACCAAAAACATTTATCAGTGGAAGAGGGGTCGTGTCACGCCACTTCTGCATGAAAGGTTTCATATATATCAGGATGTTCGTTTTCAACTGGCGTGACACGTGACATGCTACTTGCGATGTTCCACTTTGGTGTGAAAGCGGCATAATGCGCGTTGGTTCTTTCCCCTTGCATTTTAATGGCTTTCACAATTATCAGCTTTTTCAATAATGGCCAAATCAATTATTATTTAATCCTAGTCAATGCAATTAATTAACAAATAGATTTTATCGTACCCTCCTAAAGAAGAGCAGCGAAAAATAAAACGTTTTATTTAGACATATATCATGTATTTGACAATAATTAAAGTGTTGAGATTTCATGCACTCTTATCTACTGATATGATATTATTATCTTAAGTACCAAAGGCATTTATGACATAAACAGCTCTGCCTAAACTCATGTTATAACATAAGAGATTTAAGCATTTCAACTCATTCTGGTATTTAAGCTAAGCACAAGCCATGAAAATAATAATAGACAAGAATAAGATATTGGCCCGATTTCTTAAACAGTATAAACCTAGGATACCATGTTGTTAGTTAGCTAGACACACACAAATGGATTTCATAAACGCATCTGACGCGGTTTTGTGTATGGCTAAGATCCGCTGTGGGATCCTAGCCATACAAAGAACCGCGTCAGATGCCTTTATGAGATCCCTTTGTGTGTCTAGCTAACTAATAATATGGTTTCCTAGGTTTACACTGTTTAAAAAATAGGGCCATTAACACAATCCCTAATTACAAATCCAGTAAAAAAAATCGTTAAAAAATAGAAATGGCGAAAACAGCAAAGAAAAACGATAGTTTAATATTAAATTGTTAAGAAATATTGGTTGGCGTTTCTAAAGTTATAAGTCCATAAATTTTTATCATCACCATACCTAATAACAATTAAAAGAGAGCTTAGTGTTCTCATATCGAGTTTACAAACACACATAACAAATAAAAAAAAACTAATACAATGGTTCCCAACCTTTTCTATTCCTGCACCCCTAGGATATGTTCCATTACGGTTGGTACCCTCAATTTCAGGCAGCTAGGTGAGTGACGACAACACGTGACTCATCATCATCACTCTTAGGGAAGAGAAAATACAGAGGAGGGGATTCCCAGTTCCCTCACTCCGCCCCATCCAGTCGACTCTTACGACACGCAGGGGAACACGGAGGAAGTATTCTAGCCCCTCTCCCTTAGGGGGTAGTAACGCTATCAAAGGACACACAAACCATTGTTTATCTCATTCCCTGACATACCATCTCGTACCCCAGGTTGGGAATTATTGTTCTAGAATAATGCTTCTTAAAAAATTCCATAACTTCATTTGTACACGTCACTTCTGTCACTGATAACGAGAAATAATTTTCTGAAATTTACATTTTTACTTTAAATTGGTTAATATTTTCTGTCTCTGTACAAATTGCTTAATATTTTCTGTCTCTGTACAAATTGGTTGATATTTTCTGTCTCTGTACAAATTGGTTGATATTTTCTGTGTCTGTACAAATTGGTTGATATTTTCTGTCTTTGTACAAATTGGTTGATATTTTCTGTCTCTGTAAAACTGCTTGATTTTACACACTGGCCTTAATGTATGTATGGCTTAATCCCAGAGAAGGCACACGATGTAAATCTTAGGTGCTTAATCTGGGAATGAGGTTAGGTTAGGCTAAGTTAGGTTAGATTACGCTAGGTTAGGTTAAGCACTTGTGAATCAATGTGTAAAATCAGGCTATTTTCAAAATGACTTCTTCTTCTTCTTCTTCGTCTACATCTTTTCCCACTTTTATGTGGGGTCGATATTTCTGGCCAGTGTTCTCCATATCAAAAACTAAAGTAAATTATATAACAAAAATTGAGTTTATTTATTTGTAGTCACCTTGACAAAGCGGTAGCGTCTCCGACATTGAGGCGTCAGGTCGAGAATTCGCGTCCCGCCACGGTCTGAGGTTAGCAAGGGCATGCACTCAGGGTGACGATTACATCTGCCAAAACAAGTCCTTTGCAAGAGGGCAATCGTCCTAGCTTTTGGTAGAAAAGAGAGTCCGTGACGTAAAACCGAATCAAATAGAGTTTATCTATTTCTTATGTCTGATAAACATATCATCAAGGACTCTCTCTCTCTCTCTCTCTCTCTCTCTCTCTCTCTCTCTCTCTCTCTCTCTCCCTCCTCTACGAACTTGGTGACGCAATACCTAATGGAGGTTGTACAAGTGGAGCCATGGGAAAATGTCAAAACGCATGATGAGTATATGATTGAGAGAGAGAGAGAGAGAGAGAGAGAGAGAGAGAGAGAGAGAGAGAGAGAGAGAGAGAGAGAGAGAGAGAGAGACTTCAATGACATTTCAGTTTTATTATTATTATTATTTTGAAATATTTTTTCAAAAGATAGTCAACTTGTTATCATCCTAAGCACGCAGTCAGTAAGGCTAAAAATCTGTGTTCGTCTTTCTTTTTCTTTTTGTTGCTTAATGCTCTTAAGTGGTAATTCATTCCTGGTGAAAAGGAAGGTGAAATATCCCATCCTCGTATTCCTGACGTGTCTCAGGAGACAACTACGATGGATATTCCATGTGACTGAGGAGAATATTCCACACTTGTAAAACGACTTGAATGGATATTCCAGGTGAATTAGGACAAATAATTCCATTCTAGTATTCCCGAACGTGTCGTAATAGGCAACTAAAAGGGATATTCCTTATAAAGAGGAAATATTACTCCTATAATTGTATCTCCATCTTGCTTTAGGATGCGACTAAAAGGGATATCCCTGGCGAAGGCGGAAAAAAGTATTCCAGAATCATATTCCCTTCACGTCGTAAGAACCGACGAAAAGGGATAGGGCGAAAGGCTGACAATCCCTTCCTCTGTATCAAAAGAAAGTAGCAGATGAGGCTAAGATGGGCAAAGTATGTTGAAATCCAGCTAGTTGTAGCCAGCCTGCTAGGTCACAAGAACATATCACCTCCTTTAAAAAATCCATACCCACGTGGCACATGGGATGTGTCACGCCACTTCTGCGTGAAAGGTTTCATATACTTCCGGATGTTCGTTTTCAACTGGCGTGTCACGTGGCATGCCACGTGCAACGAGCCACTTTGTTGTGAAAGCGACCTAAAGCTACTTCCGGAGCCTTGGTAGTTAGTTGGAGAGATAAGATAAGATAATACTAACAACAATAACAATAACTTACGACGCATATTATTTTGTGTACCCAATTCAAAGCATTTTCTCTTTTGTACTCATTACGACTGTTTAGTTTGGAAATGACCAGGTGGCAGAGGTACTGCTGTTCTCCCTCGAACAGCCTCCACAGGAGTGATTTAGGGCTGTGGTCGAGATAGCTCAGTGGTCTATCTACCTTGGCTGTTTCCCCCTTTAATCGGGGGGTAGCCGACATAAAAAGAGAAAACAATAAGGGGATTACTTTGCTCTATGGGCAATGAAGAGGGAGCTAGCGACCGTTCAGATGGCACTGCTGGAGTGTCACAGCTCATCCTCCCGGCTCTTCCACAACCTGTGTCGCTTCATAACTGCCAACTCCCCTACTGCCCCTACCACAGGGTTACCTCTGTAAGATGCAGCCCCGTTTTAACAGCAGATCCCCATCAGAGCTGCGTCACAATCGCTCGCCACTCATTCCTATTCCTAGCACGCTCACTTGCTTCTCTCATATTCATCCTCCTGTCATTCAGTGGCAAAACATATAAGTCGGAAAATAACGAGACCGACATTTCTGCTTCGATCCCCACCGCCAGACTTTAGGAAGGGTATCCAGCCTTAATGTCCTTATATTGCCAACTGTCTGAGTCCACCCACATTCATGGAAACTAATTGCAACATATCAAAATGGACATTATTTGAATATAGATATCTGCTGGCCTATTCTCCCTTCAGACCTTATGGAGTAATTGCTTCCACAAATGGACTGACATTTCCACTTCCGTGCTCATTATTCCTGCAGATTCCAGGATCTAGATGGCAGATGTCACAGTTTAAGAATGGTCAAGTAAAATTATTCAAGTCGCACGTGGCATATGGGACGTGTTACGCCACTTTTGTGAATTTTTCATATATTTCCGGATGTTTGTTTTTAACTGGCGTGCCACGTGGCATGCTACGTGCGACGTGCCACTTTGGTATGAAAGGGGCCTAATACACAGCTAGAAGAAAAGAAAATAATTTCTCAAATGAAATAGCACATCCAAGAACAAGCATTGCGCAACTTTCCGTTTCAAAATCGTGCAAAAATAAAGAGAAGTTACTTTTTTTGACAGTCAACAGGTCGGACCTCTGGTAGGGGACACGTTGACATCAAACTGGGGGGTAAATCGTGTCCAGTCGTTTGAGAGAAATCAAGATGAGCGAAGTTATTTTGAGCGAAGTTAAAATTATGTTACTTTGAGCGATGCTTATTAAACGATGTTAGTTTGAGCGAACCTCAAGCTTTTCTTAAAGATACTTTGAGTGAAGTTGATAAATATAAAAATATACTAGGTTAGGTTGGGTTACGTTTAAATAACTTAACTCAAAATGACTTCGCTCAAAATGACTTCGCTAAAATATAACTTCGCTCAAAATGACTTCTCTAAAATATAACTTCGCTCAAAATAAATGGAACAGGAGTAAATACATGCATATGTACTCTAACAGACTGCTAAAGGAAAATGCAAAAAAAAAAAACTGTCTTTAAAGAGATAATTAGTCCAAGAACAAGTGTCGTGTGGCAAGCTGTATATATATCCAGCAAAAGAGAAAAAAGAATCTCACATTGTCATGTCGTAGCTTAGGTAGAGAGACCACATAGAAGAATTAGCAACCATAAGCGCTTCAGAACATTACTATAAGAAAAAAGAATACTTTTTTCTAGTCTAATTATATGCTAAGAATACATCTTGTGCAATTGGTTGCTTTTAAATCATGCAATAAATGGCACTGTTCCGGTTTTACGTCACGGATTCCCTTTTCTACCAAGGACTAGGACGGTTGCCTTCTTGCGAAGGACTTGTTTTGGCAGATGTAATCGTGCATGCCCTTATTAACCTCAGACCGGGACGGGGCGCGAACCCTCGACCTGACGCTTCAGAGTAGCGGACGCTACCTCTTGAGCCACGGTGACTACTCATGCAAAAATGGCATGATCTTATGTAAACTGAGCTTGCATGCCAGCATTGCAGTACTGTATTCACTCTATCGAATGCCATTCGGTCGATACTGGCAGTTCATTGGCACGCTATACGTGTATTTATGTATCATTGCACAACATTGTAATACATTATTCTTCTAATATTAAGCCCGGGTTGCTAGGGTATACACAGTATATAGTATGGTGATAAGTTTTTGTAAAAAATGATTGTTAATAATTATAATAATTATAATAATAATAATAATAATAATAATAATAATAATAATAATAATAATAATAATGATAATAATGATAATAATGATAATAATAATAATAATAATAATAATAATAATAATAATAATAATAATAATAATAATAATAATAATAATATAGATGTTGTTGTTATTATTATTATTATTATTATTATTATTATTATTATTATTATTATTATTATTATTATTATTATTATTATCATTATCATCATCGTTGTAATAACAGCAATATTTGTGGGAATAGGAGGAGAGTAATAATACTTAGAATCATCAACAAATTTTTTTTTATATAACTTCACAACACTTATTTATAGTAAATGTTTTGGCGTGTCGTAAACACGGCCATCTTCAGAGGCAAAAAGTTACAGAAAAAACTAGAGAATTACATAACTCTACTCTGCCTTCTACATTCTCGATATGACTATATGAACATTTCCGGATCCTGGACTCTCAAAATTCAGCTAAGGTCATATCATGTCATGAACGTAAAGGGCAATAAACAAATAAAAAAATAAATAGACAAATAAAAAAAATAAATATATAAATATATCATATTAATCAGGGATGATAACATGAACTCGCACAAGAAACAAATAAACAGATGAAGAAAATGAAAACAAAGACAAAAGGTTAATTGCTTTGGCGTGCTTGGGCCGAGTAAGGCAAATGATACCTTCCAGTAATTGGAAAGGACAAGGAAAAAGAAGAAAAAAAAATATAAATTAGTTTCAGTGTTGCATGACATCCATGAGAAGCAACAAGGAATTGTATTACGTCTTCAAATTCCTATATTTGTCAGTCAACCCAGCCACTGGGTTAAGCAGGCCAGCTTAGCTCAGTGCCGGTCCCAAGCCCGGATAAATGGGGAGGGTTTCCAGGATAGTCCTAGCAAGACACTGGAAGAAAACCTCTTTGCTCAAGCAACGCATGGCTGACTATGGTCAGCCGACTGACAGACAGAGAATTATCTGCTCAGGCGCATGGTGAGAAAAAAAATGCCAGTCAGGTCACCTGTGTCAATGCTCAGTTCCCAGGGTGGCACTAAGCATAAAAATACCACCCAACGACTATATATTAAGTTAATGCCTCACTCGAATAAAGATTATCCCTCCCTGGTATAGTACAGTAGCATATGCTTTTTTAGGCAACATTTGGGTGGTCTGTAGACATAAGAATAAGGAAATGTTTAAAACATTTTGACATAACTTACTTGAAGCAATATCTTCTGGAATTCGGTCTTAAAAAGTCTATGATATTTATTGCAGAAAGTTAAAAGACACGATACGAAGCAGTGGACATAAATACATAATCTCAGTTATGAGCAAGGGCTAAAGGAACTAAACTTACCATCACTCGAACTTAGAAGAAAGGAAGGATGGGATTATGGTTTATGAATTCAAGAAATTATTCTTCATTCAGCCAGTCATCAGTGCAATGATTATTGTATGTTTGTTTGTATATTAATCCATTCCTGACATAACCTTCCCTTAAATAACTAGATAAAGGTAGTGCTTCCTTGATATCGATTTAGATGCAGTTTATCTCACTCTTTAGAGTCTATTTAGTCATATAGGGAGCAAGCCAGATGAAGTCGCTAGTGGTCCCAAGCCCGGTGAAATAAATAGGGTTTGGCGTCAGGAAGGGCTTTCAGCCGCAAATATGAGCTCCCACCCAAGGGAGACAAAGAAAATATCAGTCATTATTTTATATCCAACCACAGATGAGTCAACATGGCTCAAGCGGTAGCGCCCGCGACTTGGAGGCGTCAGGTCGAGGGTTTGCACCTCGTCACGGACTGAGGTTAGCAAGGGCATGCACTCAGGGTAACGATTACATCTGCCAAAACAAGTCCTTCGCAAGAAGGTAACCATCTTAGCCCTTGGTAGAAAAGGGAGTAAGCGACGTAAAACATGAACAAAACTATGAATGAATTTCACATCTACCGTGTTGTCGATTAGTTATAAATTGTATTTATCAACTGTTCTTACTGTGGACTAAGAATAAAATTACTGCCTTACATCCTCCAAAGAAGTTTTCTTACGTGCCTGTGTTTAAGTGTATGTATGTGTGTGCGTTTGTGCGCGTGTGTACAAAGGTAAACGGTGGGGGAGGGGTTATGAATAATCTAGAGGTGGGGGAATGGAGTAGAATAGGCAAAAGTCTGGTCATAATGGCGCCTCTTTCCAGACATATAATAAGACTGCCTCTGACCGCAATAATCCAAGATAATTTGATTGTAACAGCAAGCGAGGACGCATGCTTGAGAGAGAGGGAGAGAGAGAGAGAGAGAGAGAGAGAGAGAGAGAGAGAGAGAGAGAGAGAGCTTATATGATAAATTCAACAATTACCTCTCCCCCTCCCAACACGTGCAAAAAAATAATCACCCAACAGCAATTCACTGTTCCGGTTTTACGTCACGGACTCCCTTATCAACCAAGGGCTAGGACGGTTGCCTTCTTGCGAAGGACTTGTTTTGGCAAATGTAATCCTTACGCTGAGTGCATGCCTTTGCTAACCTCAGACCGTGACGGGGCGCGAACCCTCGACCTGACGCCTCAGAGTCGGAGACGCTACCGACTGAGCCACGGCGACTACCAACAGCAATTCACTAATAAAATAAGTTAGTTTTTCAGTGTCAACCCCCCCCCCCCAAAGAAGCCAAGCATTACCATTTTCTTCTCTCTCTCTCTCTCTCGCCTCGCTCTCTGCGGTCCTCTCTCCGTGCTCTCTGCTCTCGTCGTCGGTCGGGTCGCGCCACGCACGGACAGAGGTTTCAAGGGCATGCCCAGGGTCCGATTCATCTGCCACAAGCCTTCGCGTGGCACCGTCATAGCCCTGGTGCGGGAGTCCGTGACGTCCGTCCGAAGTCTCACGTAGCCTGTGAGGATGCTGAATTGCTAATATAAGAATGTCCGTAGTCTAGGATGAATGGAGATTGTGAATCTATTTTAACCGGGAGGGAGAGAATTTGCTACATTGGGAAACAGCAGCCTGGGAGGAAGAGAGATTGATAAATCCCTCTGCAAAAAAGTACACATGCAAAGGACAAACCAGCAAAAACATTCTTATGCTTGTGCTCCGAATGTTTATCCGCCATTTTATGTTACTATTAATTCCATGGAGCCGGGAAGATAATTCTGGATGTCCTCCCTGACGACCGGCGGTGTTGTTGAACACGGATTTGCTACTTGTGGTAACGCGCTAGCTTCGCATTCAAGAGGTCGAAAGATCGGTTCCCGTCCAAGACCGAGAGTTTAAGCTATTTACTGCCAGGTTACTGCTGTGGCTGGGCACCACAGTGGCGGTTTGGGGCTTGCCCCGGCTGACGAATACCCATTGTATTGTAATGGAAATAAAGGTTAAAAGAAAAAATCCCAAATTTAAACGTTCTATCAGCATTTAGGGGTGGATGCCTATCCTAAAACTCCTGCGATAGGCTCGATCGTTGGTCTGTTACTTCCCAAGTCGAGCGCTCTATACACTGTACTGCCACAGTCCTCCCTTAAATGTGCTCCAAATGATCCAGAAAAAAAATTCGTTAGTCACGTTTACCCATCGGATGCCAACAAAAACGCTAGTCACAGGTAGAATTTCAGTAATAAAAAAATATCACAAAATGATCAATAAAAGGTCACACAATGTGTATATTCGTACCTATGGCCGTAATCCCCCTTGTAAGTGGGTGGGCCAATTCAGATCACACACCCATTCAGTAAGAAGCCATAGTCTGTAGGTTTAAGACGCCATTATAGGGGATTCTCTGTCGTTTACCATGATCGTAAAGACCAGCGTAGCCTAGGTCAAAACTGCGATGGTGGTAATAATAATATAATAATAATAGTAATGATAATAATAATAATTAAAGTAAGGAAATCAAAGCAATGAACAATTGAAACTAAAATAACATTAATTTCAATTATCTAGGCTAAACAGCCACATTAGCCTAATATTGTCACAGCTCTGGGAAATTAATTTTTCTAAAACATTCTAAATGCAGGCCAATACGTTTTTCAAATTACATTTTTTAATCATATAGCCTAACCTAAATTAGTACCGACAATAGACACAAATATACGAATATATATTGTTATAGAATCCATGAAATAATGCGCTAAAAATTAATTCTAAAAGGAAATTAGATTCTAGATTATACGACAATAACCAAATTGAATGTTATCCCATCACGTGTAACGGGTAACATGTGTAACCACCTTCTCCCTACCTTCCACAACCATCCCTCTTCTCCACCTAAAGGAGGGATCTGGAAAAGAATGAAGGTGAGGGGGTAGGTGGAGCTGCATATACTAACAATGATGTCAGACTAGCAGTGTTAGGCCAGTAATACGTGTTTAATCCTCAAAGTTTCATGTTTCACTTGTTTAAACCGGTTGTCTAGTGTATTTTTAGAAAATTACCGCACGTTCATGAGTCCTGTCAAAGGAGAGACTGTCTTTACATGGTCAGTTACTGTTTTAAGCATGAGGTGCCTGTGGTACAGTCTGCTTGTCTTTCCTTATCTTGCAAACCATTAGCAATCTCCTATGGGACCTTAATTTCCCCCCCTTATCATTTACTGACAATCTATTGTTACTATTCTTACTAAAGCTAAGAATGATACTTTGTAAAAGAAATTTTGGACTGTCTGTGTAACATAGACTTGGCTCGTCCCCATTCAGATGGGGGTGGTCACAGACAAGTTTGGAGCTCAGAGATAAAGGCTGGATGCCCTTCCAAATGTCCTGCGGTGGGATCGAATCCGAGTTATTCCTATCACTTTTCGACTTGTGAATTCTACCCCTTAGCTACTGTGGTACCCCATCTTTTGTCGGTGTGTGTATACTGTACTTATATATCTTACAATGATTGGACAAAAATATTGCATTAAAACTCGCAAATAATGAAATACAGTGTAGCCCAAAATGTTATTCATCAAAGGAGCAGTCCCTGTGAACCTATCCCAAGAAGGTACAAATACTGGCAGAAATAATGGCTCAATACTGAATTAGTTGAATTATCAAAGAAAATACAGGAAGGAAACCTAAGATGGTATGGACACCTGTTACGACGGGACGAACATCATGTTGGAAGACATACGATGGAGATGAAAGTTCGGGGTCGAAGGAGGAGAGGAAGACCAAGAAAAAGATGGCGTGATATGTATAGGGGATGACTTGCAATGGAAGGGTATTGATGAAAATGAAGCACAGAACAGAAATAGATGGAGACGACTCATTCAGAACGGTGACCCCATATAAAAATGGGTTACAGATGAGAAGAAGAAGACTGAATTACTTCGTCATAATCGAAGTTTGAACGTCTCTCATGCATGACAGAGGCAATGGACAGTGATAGCACTGGAGCCCAACTATATACAGTATATACCTCAAGCTAGCGTCCGCGACTCTGAGGCGTCTGGTCGAGGGTTCGTGCCCCGTCACGGTCTGAGGTTAGCAAGGGCATGCACTCAGGGTAACGATTACATCTGCCAAAACAAGTCCTTCGCAAGAAGGCAACCGTCCTAGCCCTTGGTAGAAAAGGGAGTCCGTGACGTAAAACCGGAACAACCTATAGTATAGCCGGGGTCCAAACTCCACGATTCCAGTGATCTCCAGACAATGGCTTAAATAATCAGGTGAAACATACTAATTAAAGAAATTATTCGCTATATAACAAAGTAATTTTTTCCATATGTTTGTTTCAGAAAGTTAGTATTCTGCTCACATGAATAATTCCATAAAAGAGATGCATTTGTAACCATCTGTAAATGTCATGTCCATACTACTTTTATCTAGAAATTCTTACTAGGTATAGGGGGGAAAAAGCAGTTTGTGGTCAGTATTGATTATTCCCTGAGAAGAAATAAAACAATGATTTGGTCAGTAATGATTATTCCCTGGGGAGAAATAAAACGTCCACAGTTACAAAAACTCAGTTAAAAGTACACATGAAAAAGACAAGACTTTGAAATAATAGTTCGTAAAAAAATAAAAAATAAAAAATAAATAAATACAATTAATTTAGCTTATCACTTTCAACTCATGAATCAAGTATGACACAAGTGTGACCTCGATTAATTATGGCCCAATTATATAGAGCTTTTCAAAAATGAAAAAAAAAGAAAAACAAAAACTTGCACCCTCTCAGTGACACCGTCTACTCAGTTAATGAAGTTTCAAAAAGGATAATTATTTACACATTTTATATAAAATACTATAAGCCTGAATGTATTGGGTAAGAATTACAGTCGAGGGTTCGCGCCCCGTCACGGTCTGAGGTTAGCAAGGGCATGCACTCAGGGTAACGATTACATAGGCAACTGTCCTAGCCCTTGGTAGAAAAGGGAGTCTGTGACGTAAAACCGGAATAATATATCAAAGATGATACTTTACAGGAAAAATGGGCTGTCATATTATAATTAGCGTGGCTAATAATAATAATAATAATAATAATAATAATAATAATAATAATAATAATAATAATAATAATCCAACACCATTAAAAAAAAAAGTAGACTAATATACAAATATGCCTTAAGACCTAAAAAGACCTGAGAATATATATATATATATATATATATATATATATATATATATATATATATATATATATATATATATATATATATATATATATATATATATGAAACATCCACACAGACATAATACTATCAAAATGAAATTACAGATGAATATATATTTTGACTTTGTTTTTCAAAATATATTAACAACGTAAATGTTTATATTTTATCTTATTTAAAAAAAAAAAAAAATAAAAAAAAAAAAAGAGCTAAAGATAAGCCTAGTGTACAGGCAACAATCCGAGATTCGTAAATTTTATACCGAAAATATATACCGAACAGGTAAGTTAAATGCATACAATAATATTATACCATTAACATATCATACATTCAAGGTACATACAGGTGTTAATTTTATACCACAACATACTTGCAAGGTAATTGCATATTTTCTTTAATGAAAAGTAGCTAAAAATAGGCATGACTTACACGTGGCAGGTTATAAAATCACAGAAAAAGAGCCACAGAAAAAGTTATAATTTTGCCTACGAAAAAAGTTACAGCTAAAGAAAAAAAATACATGTTAGGTTAGGTTAGGTTACTTTAGACCTTTTTTCCTGTTATTTTTTTACCTGGATGCCAACACAACCAAAAAAAAAAAAAAACGGTAATTTCAATTATCATCTGGTTTCTTAACCAAAATTAACGTAAAGTAGCAAAAATATCGTAAGACGTTTCCGACAATGTGTGAGTTAAACAAACCATGCAAATACTTCAAAAACAAACAAAAAATAAACAAACCTTACCTTTCCCTTTCATTTCCGATAGGCTGACGGTTTGAATATTTAAATTTTTTGTTTGTTTGTTTGTTTTTGTTTTTTTATCTTTCTGGTATTATTAAATTACTTTCTATTTACACATTCCATGTACAAATTACTAAAAATCGACCGTTCAAGTGAAACAATACAACTGATTGTTTTTGTTGTCTATTTGAGGGTCGAGTACGGAGTCACAGCCACCACAAATCCGATCTTCCTTTTTTATGTCTGGAATTTACAACACGGACTAGGGAAAAAAAAAAAACTATACTCAGATTTATCACCAAACAAAAAAAAAAATTCGTAGGTGAATGATTTCTGTACAATATGTACGTTTAAAATTTTAAATCAATTAAAACCGCATAGTAGGAATAATCGGTATTAACAGCTGATAAAAATACCTGCTCAATTTTTTTCATCTAGCAAAAAATTTTTTGTTTATGTATATAAGCTGTTTCTGTGCATATGGTTAACAGACGCAGATGTTTTTAATTAATTTCAATACAATGAATCCGCAAATAGAAAAAAAATTGTATAGTTAATAGTTTAAATATATATGATCAGTTTTATAATCAAGGACAATGCTCGCAGTGAACATGAATGGCCTCTGTGCATACATTTGACATTATATAACATTTTAAATAATTCAAATATAATGTAACCACAAAGTAGGAAAAACCGGCATTAAATATAACTGTTGTGATAAATTTTCAATGCATAATTTTTTCCTACCTCGTTATAGGACAGTCAATAAACATTCTAAAAGGAATATAGTTTTTGTTTTGTCTGTTTACCTAAAGAAAAGGACGAATTTGCAAGTATGAAGTATGAATAGCGCAATAAAATATAAGATTCCTAATGGTCTTTTAGACAAATATCTAATTATTTTCTTTACGTTTTTACAATTTACGCCTGCTTTTAAATAAAGTTAATTATATATTTATTAATATTTTTTATTTATTTATTGTATAAATTCCCATATATAAGTGGTTCTATGACCTAGTCAAGGGACTCAGAATTTGCATCATTATCTCAATAATAATGGTAATAATAATAATAATAATAATAATAATAATAACTATATCAACATAGACATGAAGGTTTCCTGGTTATTAATGGTTTTTCCCACATTTTATGGGTTTACTTATTCATGTTTATTACTTAGGGAAACACCAATGCGTAACGGTAGATTGATCGATTCAGGAAAAGACGGACCAGAGTTTGAACCCAACATTGCTCGATAGAAAGGGCATCTAGCCTTAATTCCCAAACTTCAATACCTCTGTGTCCACCCCCAGATGTAACAAATATAGCCACATATAACATAATATATAAGCTTATTTATTTAAATTTGTGTCAAGACCTTGGCATAACAGAACTAATATAATAGTTTTTATAAAGCAAATCTTTCAGTGTTCAAGTCTTCATGAATTCGTTTTACGTCATGGACTCCCTTTTCTACCAAGGGCTAGGACGGTTGCCTTCTTGCGAAGGACTTGTTTTTGGCAGATGTAATCGTTACCCTGAGTGCATGCCCTTACTAACCTCAGACCGTGACGGGGCGCGAACCCTCGACCTGATGTCTCAGAGTCGTGGACGCTACCGCTTGAGCCACGGTGACTACAATGTTCAAGTCTTCATGAATGCTTTATGATAATACAAATCTATAACTTCACACCGTAAATCACATGACTAGCTTTAAGCAGGGTTGTAAAAGGATGATAACACCTCCCAGTCATCGCCACAGATTTCTGGAGTTATTTATTCATTTTAAAGAAATTAAGGGAACAACGTGACAATTTCAGTTAAAATATCTTATTTATTTGGTAATAAATAAAAATCTTTTCTTTTCACATTTTTTCATGAATAAATCGGTATTCTTGGGGGGGGGGGTTGAGTACTAGGCCTACTCCTCTCACATTATCTCCTGACAATGGTACCATTTCCCTTGAAATTTAATTCATTCTCTATTTTCTTTATTACGTTGAAATGCATTGGCCTAAAATTCTGAGACTTCCAGGTTAGCATTAACTTTTTCTCACCTCAGCACCGCCAACTAGAGAATACATTCCTCACAATTGGACAACTGGAGATAAAGCATCTCATAATTAAGCAACTGGAGATAGAGAACCTTAAGTTAGGTTAGCTTAGGTTAGGTTATCTCCATTTGGTCAATCATGAGGAGTGTCCTCTTGAGTTGACAGCTGAGGTGCATTTTCTTCACTTTATCCACTTTTTTTTACGGTGAAATTAGTTGTTTTGGAAGTCTATGGCTTCCTGATAAATAAGTGTTCCACATTTAACACAATCATTACAACAATATAGAGTAGTTATAAGCTTCGTTTTCACTATATAAAACATGGAAACATAGTGCGGAAAGACATTATTGCCATAATACATGAATCAGGGAAAGACTAAGTCAATGCGAGATCCCGATCTGTGGTCATCGAAGTTCTTATGTTGACTCAAGTTTATAACAAATTCATCTTATAAGACTTCGAATTTTGATGTTTCTAGATGGAAAATCGAAAGCAAATCTTAATACATACATATAATCGTGTTTATCTGTTCTATCTTTACTAATACCCATTATTTATGTGTGAAAGTATTACATTAAATTTGAATTTGTCTGATAAATTCTTTTAAAAAATCTTGGTGATAGAGTACATCTATTCATGCCAAGAATGACTTTGCAAGTAGGGCGCATTGAACTCTAAATTTTTATTATTATTTTTCGATTAATAGAGGTCATTAATATTATAGTCTCATTTAATAACCTATTTTACTTTTCTCGGACCTGTTTATATTGTGGATATATATAGAAAACTAGCATTTTGGATGCGAAGAGATATCTTTCTTCATTCTTGACAAGTTTATCATTATTACTCTCCAGAGACTTGAGCAAAAGAAATCTCAGAGGCCAAGTCATTTCATGAAAGAAATCATTATTTACTTTTCTTGTTTAAGATAACATGCCATTGAACACACAAAAAATGCAGGCCTATCGTAAAAACTGCATTCTGAGTCGTACATTGTTTTAATGGTGAAATAACAGGTTGAAGTGAGATAACTCGAGGGGGAGGGTGAAATCTTGTGGTTTTGGAGAGGGGTTAGGGGGGAAGCAGCAAAGTGGAGTGATGGGGTTGTCTGGCTCCAGCCAGGCGGGCGCTGCGTTCTCCCTAAGGCCCAATAGTGAACTCTCGCAAAGCCAACGAAAATGACTGTTACAAACAAACATACTTTGTGCCTTGAAACAGACAACCAATTCCTGTCATATCCTCACAGTTCCTCATCTGCAGATGCAGAGAAGTGTCGAAGAGGAAGAATATACTTCTCTTGAGCAATGCTGTGTATGTGAATAAGTGGGCAACTGCCACCGTGGCATAGCAAATGCCATTGAGCAGAGGGGTTATGGGGACCCAATTCTCCCCCACCCACTGCTGGACTCAGCCCGGGGCAACAGCACCCACAACCTTCAACCTCCATTATCTGGATATATTTAGTAACGGGAATAGGAAGGTCGTTCGGTTCACGACACCTGGGAATTCTCTAAGGTAAATTTGAGGAAGAACATTGGCGCTACTCCAGGACTCTTCTGGTTGGACCTCCAGTTTATATCTTCTGGAATAATGGATGTGTTAAAAAAAGTGATGAGCCCATTTCTAAGATGGCAGTAAATGGCCGTTCCTTGAGGACCTCTTATCTAGCATATCAAGCCAGAGATCCAAGAATAAGTTTTGTGTGGAAGCAACATCAAAAAGTGAACTGCCATCATTGTCTAGGTCTCAAAACTCACCTTAGTTTGATAACAGTGACTCCATACAGGCCAGACCCGTTGTTTATACTTCTGAAAGAAACGATGGAAAGTGGGGGGTAGGGGAGTTTAAATCTTGTCGTCCTTTAGAAAGTGTAGAAGTAGTTATGACCTATACAGGACTCTCCAGTGTCAGAGAACTGCGCAGTAAGTAATACAGTCTTACTGGTTTTATCTGTGAATAGATTTTTAATGACTACTGATAAATTTCAGAAGAAAGGCCTTTATTATAAGACTTAAAGTTTTCGGACTCAGGAATCTGGTTAGGTCACATTAGGTTGCAATTAGATGTTTGAGGGTTTTCTCGTGGCTTTTGGCGATTTCGAAAACGGTATGATTTAGTTTTACAGAAGATACAGACTAGATTATCTATATATGTAAAAGAAAAAAATATCTCATTTTTACTGATATTTCTTCACCATAAACGAAAGATAAACCGGTGATGTCTGTTGGAAATGTACCATATATTTTTATTAACTTATTGTTATGACAAAACTAATATAACTATCGAAATTATGACTGGATTTCTATTTTAATAATAATAATAATAATAATAATAATAATAACAACAAAAAGTCTCTGCTAGGAAGCGAAAAGGGGTTGTAGTGAAACCAAAGCTCCAGTTTTTGCTTGGCAAGGGTAGCCTAATACGCATTGCTTGAGTGGGTGCATTTGGAGGTCGCCAGACACCACAGACGGTGACCCAAGCAAAAAATACGAATGAGAAACTAATCTCTTTATATAGACTCTTCCAGCCACGCATAACTATGCTTGCTAAAACTGCATTTTTTCCATTTTTCCAGAAATTCATATGCACATTTTGATTAATTTAGACAGTTTACGAGAGAATGGCTTATCATATTATAAACAAACAAACTTTTATTTCCATTTTTGTACAATGGTTATTCTTCTAAAAGTAAAAGTAACTTATAAGTAGACATGTAAATGAAATAATAAGTAAGAGGGTAATACATACAGTAAAATTAAATGTAGCTTTCCTAGAAAATAATAATGCTATAATAAAAATGATAAAAATAATGTTAATAATAAGGTAGCAATAATAACACTCGATAGAGTATCGTTATTATCGGCATCATCACCATACTGATTATTCTTTTTTATGATTGTGATACCAGGATGGGCCTAAAAGTAAAAACAAATCTACCCTCATCGGGCCTGGGCACGATGAAAATATAGAAACAGATGGGAGTATTGTGACTTGTCAGATGTGAAAGAATGACACCGGTAAGACATGTGTAACAAATATCCAGGAATTTTCGGTGTTGGTGTAGGCATAAGAGATACTGATTACGGAATTCTGTAAGGTGTTTGGTTGCCATTAATGATTAAAACTGTAGTCAAAAACAGACAAGAAGCCTTTTAGACATATTTCAAGAAGCATCTAGAGAAAATAATTTATCTTTCTGAGAGCTAAAATGTGTGGCATAAGTCGTAACTATATTGACACTAAATAATATTTATAAGTTTATAAGAAAACAAAGTCAAGAGAAACAAAGATGGAGAGTGCTGTGACTTGTCAGATGGGAAGGGATAATAAGAGATGTTTTACGAATATCCGGTGTTGATATAGGCATAGAAAAAGAACCGTAACTGAAGAAAGTGGGGTGATTCTTCTTATACAGGAGGTCCCCGTTATTCGTCGCTAATTGGAACCATAAAAATATGACTAATAGTGAAACGATTATTATTATTATTATTATTATTATTATTATTATTATTATTATTATTATTATTATTATTAATGAACACCCCATCTTTAATATTAACATACATAGCCTATTCCATGATCTCTTTCCCCGACCCGTATTATAAGCTAACTGCTATCCTCTTTCTAACACTTTCTGCTGTTCTCCAGTTATTTCCAGTTTCTCTGTATGGATTTAGATATCATTCAATTTAAATAATACTATTTTTAGTACAAACATGTTATCAAGTGACTCGGTAGAGCAGGTATTTCTTATTTTACGTTCTTATGATTTCTCCCCCTCCCCCTTTTCCTTTTTCGTTTTTTTTTTCAATGTTTTTTAAATTCGCAAATTTTCTTCTTCTTTTTTTCATGCCTTTTCTTCACTGACGTGTTGTTCCTTATAAAATAAGTCTTGGATCACGTAAAACACAGTGACCACAGATTGCTCGAATCTTGGGTTATTCATATGCACAAGGCAAGTCATATAACCTAACTGAAGCTGACCTGACCTAACCTAACAATTTACGGAATTATTTAACTTAACACGAGGATTTACTCGTCTCTACAAGATCCAGAGAATGGATAGATAGATGGATGGATGGATAGATAGATGGATGGATGGCTGGATAGATAGATAGATGGATGGATGGATAGATAGATAGATGGATGGATATATATATATATATATATATATATATATATATATATATATATATATATATATATATATATATATATATATATATATATATATATATATATATAGATAGATAGATAGATAGATAGATGGATATATAGATAGATGGATGGATGGATATATATATATATATATATATATATATATATATATATATATATATATATATATATATATATATATATATATATATATATATATATATATATATATATATATATAGATAGATAGATAGATAGATAGATAGAGAGAGAGAGAGAGAGAGAGAGAGAGAGAGAGAGAGAGAGAGAGAGAATTTGCATGGAGTGCACCATCTACATCAATGAGAGAAATCTCTTAAGCATTATTTAAATCGAATACTACATACTGCTACTATTACTACTACTACTACTCCCACTACTACTTCTACTTATTTATTTCTTGCTGCAGTTAACTTTGCCATTTTTATTCTGTGGCGAATGTATGCTTTTAATCTGACTCTTGTCTATTTACAATATAAAGCATTTAAATACATGAAAATTTAAACAATTTTATAAATAATTTTTTTATTAATAAAACTATCAACATAATACATATATCCACTATATATATATATATATATATATATATATATATATATATATATATATATATATATATATATATATATATATATATATATATAATATATCTGTTTGTGTATTTACATACCCTATGAATAGTTCTTCCTTCTTATATACATATCTCTAATAGTGTCACTCTTTTTTTAAGCTGTACAAAAAAGATAGGTTTTGTTTAGATGTTGTTTGTATACATCTGCTGCGTCATGCGATATATTGACGTCACTGGAATGGAAAAAGATTAAGTTTCTTTTATTCTTATTTAATTTATTACAGTATATATATATATATATATATATATATATATATATATATATATATATATATATATATATATATATATATATATATATATATATATATATATATATATATATATGTTTGAGATGAAATCCCTGAGGATTATGATTGGTGTATCTCGGTTGAATAGGGTTAGGAATGAAGTGGTGAGAGCAAGAACGGGTGTGAGGAGAGAAATTGCAGCCAGAGTAGATATGAATGTTCTGAGATGGTTTGGCCATGTGGAAAGGATGGATGATGAAAGACTGCTGAAAAAGGTGATGAATGCGAGAGTTGATGGGTTAAATGCTAGAAGGAGGCCTAGGTCTGGGTGGATGGACGGAGTAAGGAGAGCCCTGAATGATAGGAGGATGGATGTGAGGGAAGCAAGTGAGCATGCTAGGAATAGGAATGAGTGGCGAGCGATTGGGACGCAGCTCTGATGGGCATCTGCTGTTACCACGGGGTGCATCTTACAGAGGTAGCCTTGTAGCCCTGTGATAGGGGAAGTAGGGGAGTTGGCATTTATGAAGCGACACAGCTGGTGGAAGAGTCGGGAGGATGGGCTGTGGCACTCCAGCAGTGCCATCTGAACGGTCCCTAGCTCCCTCGCCATTGCCCATAGAGCAAAGTGATCCCCTCATTGTTTCTTTTTTTTATGTCGACTAACCCCCAATTGGGGGAGACAGCCAAGGTAGATAATAATAATAATAATAATAATAATAATAATAATAATAATAATGATAATAAAAGTAATAATAATAATAATAATAATAATAATAATAATAATAATAATAATAATAATAATAATAGTAATAACAACAATAATAGCTTTTTTTTCTTACAGAAGGCAGTGTTAAATTTAGGATTAACTCCCAAAAGCGACAACTGTATTCATATGACTTATTGGGTACGTCTTTAACGAACCCAAACCTTTGGTAAAAAAAAAAAAAATAAATATGTATTAAATTTTGCTTTAAAATACCAAGAGAGAACTATCAACGAGAGATCATTGGGGACTCGCCTTTCAACTGACTCTTTAATTATAATTTTCTTTTATTGTATCAGTGACTGGCTCAAACGGTAGCGTCTGCGACTCTGAAGCGGCAGGTCGAGAGTTCGCACCCCGCCACGGTCTGAGTTAGCAGGGGCATGCACTCAGGATAACGATTACTTCTGCCAAAACAAGTCCTTCGCAAAAAGGCGACCGTCTTAGCCCTTGGTTGAAAAGGGAGTCCGTGACGTAACACACTGTACATTGGGACATAACCTCACTTCATACTATATTTTTGACCATATTATATGAATTGTTGATTATATAAAACCTTTAAGAAAGATTCAAACTTAGTATGAACAAAATACTCATTTGTTTTACATGCTTGTTTGTTTATATATATAACACTAGTTGTACAATTATGTCACATTTTATTGATATACTCTGATTTCCCGTCTTAATATGATTTAAGGCTCTTTGATTTCCTGTCTTAATATGATTTAAGGCTCTAATTTCCTGTCTTAATATGATTTAAGGCTCTCTGATTTCCTGTCTTAATATGATTTAAGGCTCTCTGATTTCCTGTCTTAATATGATTTAAGGCTCTCTGATTTCCTGTCTTAATATGATTTAAGGCTCTCTGATTTCCTGTCTTAATATGATTTAAGGCTCTCTGATTTCCTGTCTTAATATGATTTAAGGCTCTCTGATTTCCCGTCTTAATATGATTTAAGGCTCTTTGATTTCCTGTCTTAATATGATTTAAGGCTCTCTAATTTCCTGTCTTAATATGATTTAAGGCTCTCTGATTTCCTGTCTTAATATGATTTAAGGCTCTCTGATTTCCTGTCTTAATATGATTTAAGGCTCTTTGATTTCCTGTCTTAATATGATTTAAGGCTCTCTGATTTCCTGTCTTAATATGATTTAAGGCTCTCTGATTTCCTGTCTTAATATGATTTAAGGCTCTCTGATTTCCTGTCTTAATATGATTTAAGGCTCTCTGATTTCCTGTCTTAATATGATTTAAGGCTCTCTAATTTCCTGTCTTAATATGATTTAAGGCTCTCTGATTTCCTGTCTTAATATGATTTAAGGCTCTTTGATTTCCTGTCTTAATATGATTTAAGGCTCTTTGATTTCCTGTCTTAATATGATTTAAGGCTCTCTAATTTCCTGTCTTAATATGATTTAAAGCTCTCTGATTTCCCGTCTTAATATGATTTAAGGCTCTTTGATTTCCTGTCATAATATGATTTAAGGCTCTCTGATTTCCTGTCTTAATATGATTTAAGGCTCTCTGATTTCCTGTCTTAATATGATTTAAGGCTCTCTGATTTCCTGTCTTAATATGATTTAAGGCTCTCTGATTTCCTGTCTTAATATGATTTAAGGCTCTCTGATTTCCTGTCTTAATATGATTTAAGGCTCTCTGATTTCCTGTCTTAATATGATTTAAAGCTCTCTGATTTCCTGTCTTAATATGATTTAAGGCTGTCTGATTTCCTGTCTTAATATGATTTAAGGCTGTCTGATTTCCTGTCTTAATATGATTTAAGGCTCTCTGATTTCCTGTCTTAATATGATTTAAGGCTCTCTGATTTCCCGTCTTAATATGATTTAAGGCTCTTTGATTTCTTGTCTTAATATGGTTTAAGGCTCTCTAATTTCCTGTCTTAATATGATTTAAGGCTCTCTGATTTCCTGTCTTAATATGATTTAAGGCTCTCTGATTTCCTGTCTTAATATGATTTAAGGCTCTCTGATTTCCTGTCTTAATATGATTTAAGGCTCTCTGATTTCCTGTCTTAATATGATTTAAGGCTCTCTGATTTCCTGTCTTAATATGATTTAAGGCTCTCTGATTTCCTGTCTTAATATGATTAAAGGCTCTCTGATTTCTTTTTTCTTCAAATTATTCAAGGCTCAGTGTTATTACCCAGAGTATATTTGAAATAAAGTTTAGCTCATTCAATTCAATTCTCTGAGAATGTTGCCATGTTGAAAATGACTTCTTTCAAATCCTTGCTGAATTCTCATCTGAACTGGTATATAAACTTGCATTAAGTCACACTAAAGGGGGGTTTACACGGTCAAACGGTTCGTCGAACGCGGTTCAACAGACAAGTGTTTGAAGTGATGTTCGAACGTGTGAACGTGGTAGTTGGTTGTCGAACACGTTCGACAAACGTGTTCGACAACCAAATACCCCGTTCACACGTTCGAACATCACTTCAAACACTTATCTGTCGAACCGCGTTCGACGAACCGTTTGACCGTGTAAACCCCCCTTAGATTATTTCTGTTTTGCAATGATTATGAATACATGATATTCAAATTAGGCATAAATAACAACAATTAAACAAAAAAGCATTACAAAAGTGAAATAAAACAAAATTTAGCATTTTTTTTATGATCATGGCACCAGGACGAAAAAAAAAAAAAAATAAAAAAAATAAAAACCTCATTGGGCCAGGGCACGAAGAAAACATAGAGAGAAACAGAGATGGGGAGTGTATTGTGACTTGTCAGATGTGAAGGGATAATAAGACATGTGTAACGAATATCCAAGAATATTCGGTGTTGATATAGGCATAGAAAGAGAACCGTAACTGAAGGAAGACTTAACATCGAACTGTCCTGGACAGTCTTATTTCAGTCTACAAGACTGCGTCAGATGCGTTTATGAAATCCATTTGTGTCTAGCTAACTAACAATATGGTATCCTAGGTTTACACTGTCTAAGAAATCGGGCCTAAGGCTGAGTTTACCTTCTCATTCACATAGAACTAAAAAATGCTGGTTCAGTGTATACTTTTAAATATAATCTTAAGAAGTTGCTCTTAAAGGAAGATTTTACTTGTAAATTTTAATGGTACACTCATCTTTATGATTTGCTTGTTTTAGTATGTCTATATCGTACACCACAGATGTCTATCTGGAATATATATGTATCTTATTTAAATACCCAATGTACATTGGAATAAAGGATTATTATTATTATTATTATTGACTAAATATAACAATATTCACATTCTGTCTGGTATCTTTTCATGGGGCAACTTGTGACTTCACATCACAGTTCAGACTCTCCCTCATTGGTTGTCCTGGAGGTGCGCCTAACTTGATAGCTCTTGGGGGGGGGGGTAGGGGAGTGTAAGGGGGGAGCGAGTGTCACCATAAGCCGCAACCCCCTATCCTTGCAGCTTCTCAAGTTTAGTCCACGGTTCTCGTAGGGGGCCTTTATTTATTTATTTTTTAATGTGTTACACTAGGACGGGCGTTAAAAATTGCCTTCATCGGGAATGGGCAAGAAAAAACACAAAGCAAAAGGGAACGGATGAGGAGTGTTGTGCCTTGTCAGATGTGAAGGGATAATAAGAGATGTGTAACTAATAAACAAGATTTTTCTTCCTACATATATTTACTTAATTATAAATTTATTTATTTATCAAAGGCAGAGACACTTGCAGACTAGTAATTATTGATTTAAAGGCGGCGATACTTTTATATTCACCATGATAATGGACATTTCAGGATCGGTTATAAGCAAAACGATACTTCTTTATTTCAAATATATCGTACTAACTGTTGATGATCATTGACATTTGGAAATACAAAAATTCCGTTTGTATTTCTATGACATTTAAAAAAAAAGTCAGTGTATGGGATGTGTGACAACTAAATTCAATTATAGACTATGTTTATCTCTAGGTAAATTTTATCGTTTTTGGCTAAGCTTCAAACGACATCCTCAGATGTCTGTTTTTTAGTCTGTTTTTACATTATTAGTGTTGAATATATATATATATATATATATATATATATATATATATATATATATATATATATATATATATATATATATATATATATATATATATATATATATTATTCACTTCCAGTGTTATTGCAGTTGTTAAACATTATAATCTATTTTTGGTTATGTATAAATATAATATTAATAAAATTTGCAATTCAGTTTAAATATCATAGCAAGTAATAAAGAATAGAGTGTAATAATTGACTGATGGCAGAAGAGCACTGCGATTATTGTAATATTTGTAATAATAATTTTCAATAGCCCTTGTTGAGTGCTATCTTTCAAGTTAAATTTCTACTTTACCACATAACCACTACAGACAATTTGAAGCAAATATAGTATAACAATTTAAAGGTTACAGTAATAAGTAAGTACTGTACATATACATATACATGCATGTACATTTTCTTATTAATGACTACAGACTTGGGAACCATAGTTCTAGTCTTAGGGCTGCTAGAGGGAATGAGGAGAACTATCTGGGAGGGAGGTTTGACAAGAACCAGTGGGGGGGATTTTCGGGGGCCATGTGTTTGTGGGGAGGGCATGGAGGAGAAAGGCAAAGAGAAGGCATGTTTGGGGGGACAATAATAATGAAGATTGGGGGGTTGGGAGTGATGGGGGGTTTGGAGATAATGGGGGGTTTGGAGATGATGGGGGGTCTGGGGCTATTCTCGTGGCGCGCGCTGAAGCGATCGTCAGTTGCTGCCTTGCCGTCAATCGTTGAGGACTAAACCTGCTCATCGTCATCGGTAAATATAGTGTTTTCTTATAATTTGTTTGTTTGTATACAGTGAAGAAATGGTTTCGGGTTGAATGTGAGATCCGGATCTAATTAAAAATGGAGTTACGAATGAAAATAGGAATAGTTTTTGTGCTTGCTGTCCAAGGAATATTAATATTTGACTGACTTTTTTTAATGTTTGTTCCTGGCATAAACTGAAGAGTTGCTCATATTTTGTACATGTGAGACAAATTTTGTACATGAGACTTGAAAAGTTTTTGATGGATATTTTCCAATTGATAACTATAGTATAAAACCGCTTGCGGAGGTGATCTCGAAGGTAATATCTAGAAATCTAGTCTAGAACATGTTTATAGTTTTAACTTTTAAGTTTCATACCTGAAATATTTAGAGATAATCACCAAAAAAAAAATTCATAATGAAACGTCAGCTTCAGGACATGATCAGGCGATATGTTCATATCTCAGAAAATTCGTGTGACTGATATTGTATTACTATATGATGTTTTTTCTTCTATATAATTCAATTTATGTATAGTTTTCGCTTAATAATATTAATAATGGATGATTTTATGCTATTAAATATTGTCTACATGTCGTTGTAGCTTAGTTAACACATTAGAAAACTGGATATACGTTTGATATTCTTTATATGAATCTTACAAATCTGTTATTCTATTTTTTTTTTGCATACCTGGTATGTTCTCTAGAAATTATGCATATAGCTAAAGTATTTTCTATAGATTATATTTTGATTTAGTAAAAAAAGGGTCCTTGTTTATTTGAAGACATTACCAATTTAGAATTGAAATTACCAATTTAGAATTGAAAATGTACACTAGACGGATTTTGGACTATCATGGTCTTAAACATTATTATTATCGGCATCTAAGAATGACTGAACGCATTTAATTATAATTTTCTGCAAAACCCAGAGGCAGTCCCCACTTGTAGGAAGTATATCTATGAAGAATTATTGCTTTTAGTTCTAATTATAAACCTAAAAGTCGTTGAAACGCTATAAATAAAAAGTTTCCGGATTTCCCTAGTGTAACACAATCATTTTCATTTCGATTCGAGAGAGTTCTCCAGTCGAAGCTAGTCTTTTCCGGGGGTGGGGGGTAATGGGGTTTCGGGGGGAGCAAGATATACACAAGCGTCAGTGGAAAGTTACCACGGGAAAGTGGGCGGGGCAAACGCCGCCCTCATGTGTACGTAAGGTGTACGTGAGCGCGTGTATGGTGTGTACATCTTATGGCGCCACGGACACTAATATTTTGATGTATGGACAGGATCAGTCCTTGAAGAGTACTCCTGCTTTAACATTTAGACAGTTGTCTTAGGTTACGTTGGCTACTTTCTGCTTTTCATATTATTTTCTTGTGGCGTTTTTCCTGCTGGAATTCGGGTTTCCAAGTATGCACACACACTTCTTTGCAGGATGTAAAGTACTTTTTTTTTTTTTTTTTTTTTAGTGTAAGAGTAGTTGATAATTGGAATTCGCTAAGCAAGGAGGTAGTCAATGCTAACTCAGTCCATAGTTTTAAGGACAAGTATGTAAATTAAAAAACAAAATAGGAACCGATCAGGACACGGGAAGTTACTATCTTGGGGCTCTTTTCCGTAAGCACAATTAGGCAATAACACACACACACACACACACACACACACACACACACACACACACACACACACACACACACACACACATATATATATATATATATATATATATATATATATATATATATATATAATATTGCTTTCCTGGTATGCACAATACATACTTTACATATTGTAAATACTTGAAACATTATTAAATTTAATGTCAACGATGAGAAGTACACAGTATCAGTGAATCGGGAAAACTGACTAGGTAGACATGTGAGTCATGAACCTAAAGCACTAATTTGTTGATTGCTAAGGAGAGGGGGAGGGATTCGTAGTTTTATGGAAAAATATGAATTTCAGGAGATACTGTATAGTAAAAGACTAGGAGACGGGGAGTCACTCAGGAGATATAGTAAAAGACTAGGAAACTGGGAGTCACTCAGGAGATATAGTAAAAGACTAGGAAACTGGGAGTCACTCAAGAGATGTAGTAAAAGACTAGGAAACTGGGAGTCACTCAGGAAATGTAGTAAAAGACTAGGAAACTGGGTGTCGCTCAGGAGATATAGTAAAAGACTAGGAAACTGGGAGTCACTCAGGAGATATAGTAAAAGACGAGGAAACTGGGAGTCACTCAGGAGATATAGTAAAAGACGAGGAAACTGGGAGTCACTCAGGAGATATAGTAAAAGACGAGGAAACTGGGAGTCACTCAGGAGATATAGTAAAAGACTAGGAAACGGGGAGTCACGGGTATTATCTCTTGTTCGTTTACACTACTTTCGTTCGTAATCAACTCTGGTTCATACATTATATTTATGCTTAATGCTGTTCCCCTACTTAATTGTTTATTGATTTTGGATTTCTGCAATTGTGTGTGATTTTAATGGTGTAATATTCTCTTATTGGTGCTCTACCTACAATCTATGATCCACCATTAGGTTGCCAATATACCATTTGTATTCATTGGCTCTCAATTTGCGTCATTAGTGTCAGTCATGCTGACTTAGTATCTTGTTAGTAGACATGGGGATGAGTCACGTTGAGAAAAAATGTGAAATGGACATTTACAAGTGAAATATCACCCAGGATTAAAGAAAACTATTTTTTAATCTGAATGTCATTAGTATGTTATTCCCTGGTAATGAGTATGTATAATTTTTTCTCAGTCATGATGATGTTGTATCTTGTTAGTTTTGGTTGTGGTAAGTCATGTAGAGATAGGTCTTAAGATAGCTAAACCTTCATGCTGAAGAGCTTGTTGTTGATAAATAGATAACATGTTATTTCCAATTTGCACTTGTTATTAATTCATAAATTTAAATGATAACAGAGATTAAGAATCAGAACATGTCACATTATTAAAATAAAAATCTTCATTGGTACATATACTGCTTTGATTCTCTCTCTCTCTCTCTCTCTCTCTCTCTCTCTCTCTCTCTCTCTCTCTCTCTTTATGCTATTTATGGTCTTTTATTTTATTAGATTCTCTTGTAAAACATCTCATGCTTCACAACCTTTACCATTCACACTTAGTTTTTACCCACAAATTACATATATGCTTGTTTGATACAAGACATATACATGATATAGTTTGAAGTCTTGGAAAACTGGAGTTACTGTATAATGTTTGTCATGCTGTAGCTTGCAAATTTATTTTTGGGTATTAGTCTGATTTCACAGTCTTTCATATGTTATTAAATTACCTATTTGCTTCTTTCACAGGGTCTAGCGTGTTTTGTCTTAACATACCAGCCGGTTACTAGCATTAAAACTATGTCTTGCGGAATGGTCCAAACTGATAACTATTTTTCCTCCTCAAGGTGAGCCCCTATAATGAGTTTGTTTTTGAGTATTGGAGCATAATTGGTATATGCATACAGTAAATATATGCATTCCCTTTACAATGATCCTTGCCAAACTTGGGAGTGCTGTATTGCCCTTGAGAAATAAAGCAACTAATTGTTATTATGCATATTATCAAGATTAAACTTTTAGTTTTTCTCATACTACATGTATATTGCTTGTTAAATGTTAGCTTAAATGTTTTGGAATTGCTTGGCATCTAATTGTATTGTGGCTTGTGTTCTTGATCAATATCCTGGTTGGGGGTGGAAAATGCATCCCAATCCTGTATTGCTTGCGTGTCATAAGAGTTAATGGAAAGGAATGGTGGGGTGCAGGGATGACAATCCCTTCCTGAACTTTGCTTTCCCTGCCACAGAGCTGTTCATAAAAGGGTTAAGGGCCCGTTGGGAAAGATGAATTCTTCCTACCTTGTTTGCTTTTGGCCACCCTGCTTTTGTCAATGGGAAACTGCATTATGTTGTAGAAAAAAGAAATGATTTTGCTGCATTCAGGAATCATTGCTACCTGCTTCCAAATTCACCATTATATTGACCATACCCAATTTATTTTTCAGTTGGGTATCCAGGAGCGAAAGCAGCGAAAACATGTCACGACTTGACCTGGTGAACCAGCAGTACTCGAGCCATGGTGCTGAGACAATGCTGACTTTGGAAGATCTCCGATCCGAGTTCAATTCATGTTATACGTAAGTACTTTATAATTTGTTAAGCACAATAGAAAATAGAGTTGTGTAATTAATACTGTATAGAAATGTGGCATTTTAGATGTACTGTGTCACCGGTCTGTATATTGTAGACAAAATTCTGTATGGGAAGTACAAGTGCACATATATATTTTTCTTCGATGGTGGTAAATAATTAGCGGTAAAATTTTGTTATATGGCTACAGCAGTTTTGTCTCTTGCAGCTGTGGTGTTAGTTGGAGTGACAACCATGTTTCCCTGGACTGCAGGGAATGCGGTGGGTACTCCTTAGAACGTCCATGTCCTTTGTGTGATGGCAAGTGTCACAGCTCATGGAGGAGGGATATTTCTATGGTAAGTAGATTACTTTTTGTATTGTTTACTCGTGAAATGAGTAGTTCCCAGTTGATATAATTCATGCGTGTCTCTGTTTATTTGTGTGGTTAAGGATATTGCATTTCTGTCTTTTAACAATATAGCTCTTATTTTTGCAGTCCCACAATGTTGGTAAAGCACATTGGGAAGGTGAATGCGGTCTGTCTAGTGAAGAACGACCTGGTGTTCCCTCCTTTTTAGCCGAGGATGTCTTGGTACAGGGACTTGAAGACTTGTCAACATCTTCATGAGTTTTTAACTCCCATGGTGTGCTTCTCAGGGTATTCTTTGAGGAATGACACCAACCAATACAGCAGGTCAGGTATAATGTGCTCCCACACAATATGCAGTACTCTTCTTCGCTGTCAGAAGTTGCGACATACTTGGTTTGTCTTTTGTTGTGCGGGAACAGATAACTGAGGCTTCCATTGGCCACTCTGTTGCCAGCTCCTGCAGTACTGCTACAATTCACTTTTGTTGGCATTGACTGCGAGGAGGGGATTGAGTGTTGAGAAGCTCAAGACTGCTTAAACAGGTGCAGTGATGTATACAATTACACAAAATAGTGACCTAGTAAAAAATTACAAAAAAACAAATTGAAGAGGCAATTGAGTTCCTTTGTATTCAGTGCATGCAAGGTATTTGATTCTCCAAATTTGTGATATTATGTGATATTACCAAGTACAAAAGTACTTCAGAGATATATAGGAATAACTATAGTAATCCTACTGAGGCTAATTATAATACGAGTACAAGGGCATGGCTTGGATTTTACAAAGCTGGAAAAGGGCAAGTAATAACTGCAAATGTGCTCCTAGTACAGTAACTGCACTGTGCTTTGCATACAGCTTTGGACTCCAGGTATCATGACAATGTTAAAACAATGTAGCCTGAACAACTGTCTTCAAACTTTACTTATGTATTAATGCAATGTTAAAAATATTTGATCATCGACCAGGATGCAATTCAAGATCCTGCACCTGTTTATTAATTTCTCCTATTTTTGCATCTAGCCTGACCTGATGAGAGAATGGGTTAGTTCCAAGAGCTCATATGTTTTTTTTTTATAGTCTCACAATGATTGTCAATGTATTTTGAAAATGTCAAAATTATTTTATGTGTGGAGGATGAGCTTAATACTTGATTAATATATGAAAATTTTTATTTGCCATACAAGAATATTGTGGTACCATACAAAAAGGTTTACGTATTATTCTTATACATTACTTCCTTTTCAACTATTCTAAAATTGTTTATTTCAGTATAGAAATGTATACTCATTCTATAATTACTATTATTTGTACATAAACTGTAAGCATTTACATCTCAGATGAAACTCCTACTACTGTACAACTGACTACTTGGTTACCAAATTAAAGTCTAGTTTTTTGCTCATATCAAATTACATGCACTTCGTTGTATTTCCTCCATTTCTCATGTATCATCTAAATGCATAATGTAAATGCTTTGACCTTCATTCTTCATAATTTCATTTGTATATCTTGTATTATATGAGTTTTTGCAGTTATAGATCCACATGACTGTAGGTAGCAACAGTTATCTTTAAATATGTATATAAATACAGTATTTGTGTTTGGTACATAGGAGAACGGCTATATTCTTATTTATCTTATGTACATTGAATGATGAGGGAATGATAATGGTTCCTTTAGTTCTGAAGAGTTTGCACACAATTTCAAGGACTAAACTAGAGACTGAAAATTCCTTTATTTCTTTGTTTTTTCCTTTAGTTCTGAAGAGTTTGCACACAATTTCAAGAACTAAACTAGAGACTGAAATTCCTTTATTTTTTTTGTTGATTTTTCATTTCAGCTTCATATTATTGCATAACTAAATAGTTGATTCACATCAGATTGTAAATATATGAAACACAATGACCTGCCTAAGTATGCCTAAGTATGTAATTTGTGAGATTAGTGGTTTGATGAATATATTAAACTATTTGGCAAGAATAATGTAATCTTTATCATTGTTAGATACATCGTGATATCTTCAAGAGAAATCGTATTATAAAATTACTGCTTTCGTAATATCAAAATTCCCTAACATAGTTCTATGATGAACTACAGAATTCTATTTGTATTTTTGATTAAAAATATTAGGCAATGGATAATTATTATTACTCTGGCAGTTCTACCATATCAGGAAGTACTTTATGATGTCTCAATTTACTTGATATATTTGAAAATTTCCCAACCATTTCACTGAGCTCTTCATTTGCCTATTAGTTTGAAAATTATTTTCCCTTTTATAATGTGTAATACCTGTTACTCTTATTATAGATATTTTTCTTTATATTTTCTTATATAAAGAGCCACCGGCTGCATTATCTTTAAATTTTTTTGTTTATATTTTTTTCTCATTGAGCTCTATTCATTGCCTCATTTCATTTCACTGAATCTTGCCTCATTTCTCATAGAATAGTGTGTATTTATTCAGTTCAATTTTTTTAATGGTCATTTGTAAAATGTCAACAACAAGGCTGTGTTGAAAGAGAATTTTTGTAATAAAATCAATATTAAAACTTGTTTTTGTTCTTCCTCTCATGTAGCCACTGATTTCCTTTAGATCATCCAATTTCTTGTCGAGTTGTTACTGTGGATCTTCATTTGAGTAATAGTCGACATGGACTGGTCAAAGTTGGGGAATTAAGGTTGGATGCTCTCCCTAAAGCCCTGCTGTGGACTCGACGTGTTTGTTACTTCTTGAGTATTGTCACCAGTCCATTTTAACATATTTATGTGGGTGTTGTTTCTCTTAAAGGACTAATTTTGACAATACATTTATCCAGGTTGGGACACCTCTGAGTTGGGCTTGCTGGCTCCCCGTTAGTTAGATTTGAATATGTAATGAAGCTGCTTCCCACACTCGCTATAAACTGGTTAATAATGAGCAACAAAATGGACTTATATTTCTTAAGTATGCAGAGGTACCTCGGGTGGTCATGGAAAATAAATTAATTAAAAACCCATGAATATAAAATTCATATAAAATAGTTTAGTCTTGATTATGTTATTACACCCGTTGCAATTACTTGTGGTTTAGTTTCTTAGCTAAATGACAAATAAGAGATGCTATGAAGGTAAATTCTCTCTCTCTCTCTCTCTCTCTCTCTCTCTCTCTCTCTCTCTATATATATTATATATATATATATATATATATATATATTATATATATATATATATATATATATATATATATATATATATATATATATATATATATATATATATATATATATATATATATATATATATATATCTCACAGAGCCTTAGTTCCCTGCATAACAATTCGAATTCATATTTGCCAAGTTTCCGGTAGTTCTTTAGCAACTGAAACTCAAAATGTGTAGTTTACCTAATTCTGTTCATGGAGGGCTTTTTATGTATATAACTACCTGTCTCCATGTAGGTTTCTTTATTTACTGAAATATGTTTCCCATAACTATATATGTATTTCACTTTTACGTTTTTCTTTAAGGAAATTTGAATTATTAGCTAATCTTACACTAAACAGTATTTCCTTACATCCTGTACAAAAGTTTTCTCGTGAAGTTTCAATTTAACAGTTTTCAATATAAACAGTTTCTCTTCCTATCAACTTCGTTGGAAGTAGATGCACTGAGAAGACCTCAAGGAGGAACTATCCGAGAGGAGATTACAACAAAATTAAAGAGCTTTTTTCAGTCATTAACTTGAGGACCTTATTTAACAAGAAATCTGTACAAACTATGTAGGAAATATTTTGTTAGGCCTATGGGAAAATATATTATTGCATACATTTCTCCAAATTAAAGAGTTATTCATGCCAGAGAGCAATGGATTAATATGTGTAAGAGAGCTAAGGAGTGGAGAAACTAATGCTGGAAAAGGTATAGGAGGAGAAAATACATAAATGCCTGGCAGACTCATTAAAAAAACAATAAATTATTACCTAATTAAAAGATGAGAAGCAGAGAATCATAGAAGGGATATCACAAGGAAGGCTAGAGAACATCCCAAACTTTTCCACAGCTTTATCAGAGGAAAACTGAAGGTCTGAGAACATGTTTTAAAGTTAAAAAAGAGTGGATGGAAACATCGCTGAAATGGATGAAGAGATCTACGAAGAACTGAACAAGGAATTTCAGCCAGTATTAACAGAAAAAAATACTCCACCTCCTCAGATAGCAGAGACAGAAATTCATGGACTGGTGTTAGATAACATAATCTTTCAGCCGCAAAGGTATGCAAAGCGTTGATGGAGTTAGATGCCCATAAAGCTCCAGGTTCTGATGATATATCCCCCTAAGTACTTAAGAAATGCCTTAAACCAACATCCGTGGACTACGCATCATATATATTTTTTTTTAAATCGCTGATATCTGGGAAAATTCAAGATATTGGAAACAAAACGAATGTGGTACCTATCTTCAAAAGGGGATGGAGGGATACAGCTCTAATCCATGGACCTGTTTCCTTGGCCAGCACAGATTGCAAATTTATGCAGAAACCACTAAGAAAACACATCTCTCTTCACTTGGAAGCCTTCAGCTTTTTGTCAGTGAGACAAAATCGCTCCAGAGAAGGCAGATCAACAGTATCAAATTTATTGGAATTTTATGATGAGGTAAGCCGCTTCTAAAAGGAAAGAGAGGGCTGGGTGGATTGCATATTCCTAAAATTTCAAAATGCATTAGATACGATCCTACACAAGAGACTTATTAAGAAGCTGCAAGTAATGGCGGGAATAGGTGAAAATATCTTGGAATGGATAAAAAACAAAACAAAACCGAACACACAAGCAAAACATGCTTAGAAGAAAGAAAACAGAGGGTCAGAGTAAGACGCCCACCGCCTGAATGGAGAAGGGTTAGAAGTGGGGTTTTACTGTGTTTAGTTTTAGGACCACTTTTCTTTCTTGTATACGTAAATAACCTACCAGAGTCTGTGAATGCATTCTCGAATATGTTTGCAGGTGATGCAAAGATTGTGAAGAAAGTAAGAGACGAGAACAATGGTAGAGAACTTCAAGAAGACCTAAAAAGTCTGCATAAGTGGTCAGAAAGGTGGCTAATGAAATTCATTACCTCAAAAGGTAAGGTAATGAAAATGGATACAAGTGCGAGAAGGCCCAAGCTTGGATACTCAATAGTAAGAGCAGAACTTCAAGAAACGGAGAATGAGAGAGATCTAGGAGCAGACATATTGAAGACTTGTCTCCAGCAATGTATATAAATGACATAGTAAGGGCAGCATGTGCTTTCTTAGCAAATGTGAGGGTAACCTTCAATCACATAGACAAGGAAATATTCAGAAATACTTATGTAAGGCCAAAATTTGAATATGCAGTCCCTTTTTGGAATCCACATTTGAAAAAGCATTTAAATACGCTGGAAACAGTTCAAAGACATGCCACGAAACTGGTGCCAGAAATACACAATCTCGGCTATCAGGAGAGGCTGAGGATATTAGATTTACCATCACTCGAAGCAATAAGAATGAGGGGGGATACGGTGGTGGTATCAAATTCCTTCATGGTTTTGACAGAGTGGATAGGGATCGATATTTTGATATGGCTGGCTCTAGAACTTAAGCTCATAGTTTGAAACTTATTTGTATATATATATATATATATATATATATATATATATATATATATATATATATATATATATATATATATATATATATATATATATATGTATATATATATATATATATATATATATATATATATATATATATATATATATATATATATATATATATATATATATATATATATATATATATATATATATATATATATATATATATATATATATATATATATATATATATATATATATATATATATATATATATATTTTGGATATTTTTCCCAAAATCCTATACAGCTTTAAGAGAAGAAGATACCTCCAGTCTTCCTTTTCACTTGTTTACCGAAGGAAATGCCGAATTTCTGAGCCAAAATCTGTGGTCTCTTATTGGAGACGCCCTCAGTTCTCTTCAGTGTGGTAGCTTTGTACAAAATTAGTGACTGAGTTTCCATTTTGTAGGTAATCTATAGGGTATATGTATTTCCTGATGGACATGCAGACCAGGCATGGGATAGTTGGTGTATATTGCTCGAGCCGTGGGAGGGGGGATGCTCGGGTCCTCTATGTCCCTGACCTCTCTCTGATCAGTATCTCAGAGTAAATGATCATATTAACACGTCCAGATAGGAAATAGAGTCATGAAATTTATAATATTAGGTACAGTAAGGTTAATTAATTAAGTTCACTCAAGATAAAGGAATTCACAATTTAAAATCATAATTTTTTTTTCAATGTATTTTCATTTTACTTGATGGGGTGTGAAAATAAGAATTTACCATATGTCAGTAAAGTATGCAATAAAAAACAGAGGCACCCCCAAGTAACTTCATTACTTAATTGTACTTACCGGAAAGAGTCATACTTCTGCCCGTCTCCTGGTCGCATCCATTTTTGTACTCAATGATACTTAACATATTTGTCCTGAAAACTATGAATTAGTTAGCATTGATAAATTTATAGAAAAGGGGATTATTTTCTTATAACAACAGAACTGTATTTTTCCGACAGTTTTCTTTGTGGAACAAACTATTCCAAACTCCATTTCAAATGCAAAATATCAAGAAGAGGGGATTATTCTCTTATAACAAAACTGTATTTTTCCGACAGTTTTCTTTGTGAAACAAACTATTCTAAATTCCATTTTTAAATTTTTAGAAGAGGGGATTATTTACATATAACAACAAAACTGTATTTTCCCGACAGTTTTCTTTGTGAAACAAACAATTCTAAACTCCATTTCTGGAACAAAGCACTCGATGTAAACATTATTCCACAAAGAAAAGTGTCGAAAAAATACATTTTTGGTGCATCTTAACCCAATCTCACCTAGGGGAACGCGTCCTCCCTAGCGGCACCAGGTAAATATGGGGTTCTTTATTATTGCTTTAGTGAGATCTATTATTCTATTTAGATAAAAAAGCCATATTCCATTAATCCCCTTAACTAAAATAATACCTTAGCATTAACTACCTCCTCGCTTAGCGAATTCCAATCATCAAGTACTCTTACGCTAAGAAAGTACTTCCTTACTCCTGCAAAGAAGTTTTCTTACAAAGCTTCTAACTGTGACCTCTAGTTCTAGAGCCAGCCATATAAAAACCAATCCCTATTCACTCTGTCATAACCATTAAGGAATTTACATAAAGATGAGAATTGGTTAAGAAATAATCACATTACTAAAACGCGTTTGGTTGGGTTGGATATTAGACTCGTTAAACATTCTGTGAGAGGCCTCTAAACTATGGTGTTTCGTGTGAAAGTATACAGTGGTGGTCATATTCAGTAGGTCTCATTTAGCCTAATAATTAAAGTTGGTAGATCTTTACTTACAAACCCCTAATGAGTAGAATGGAATGAAACTCATAACATTTAAAAATGTCAGAAACAACTAAAAAAGTTGTAATTGCAGTGATCAACTATTTTCTTAATTGGATGTGAACTAATCTAACAGAACCTAACCTAACTTAATAATGTAATAAATTTCATTAGTATTTTTTCTTAACTGGGTCTGTAAGTAAATATATACATTATATTTTAGTTCCTGATTTTTCCATTTTTGGTTAAGATGTATACACCCCTATGGCTCATATTCATCCCTCATCTAATAGCAATTCTTTGACTGACATGTCTAAAGCTCACTCCACCCACTCCTGTTATATTGATACTTTGATAAAAAAATCACGCAAATAAATTTATGGTTGATTATTACAAATAAGCAAAACCAATGGGGGCCGTTATTAACACGAGACGATAGAAATCACAAATTCTAAAGTGAGCCACACTGCTGTATATGTACCCAAATTTTCCTTATAGAGGTATGTAACTAAATTAGGTTAAGTTTGGTTTGTTATGTATCTCAACTGGGTGAATTTAGTTGCTTATATAGCAGCCTGGCTCACTTGAGAATATGTGGTTTCTATCATCTCTTGAGTAAATAATGGCCCCACTGGTTTTGCTTAATACTCAGCTATGAATATATTTGCGTTTTTTTTTTTTTTTTTTTTTTTTTTTTTTTACACCAAAGTAATAGTTTTACAAAAGGGAGTAATGTGAGTTTTAAGAACATGTCCGAGAATTACTCTTAGATTAGGTATAAATATGACTTATGGTAGGGTGCATAAAATGAATCATAATCCCATGTGTTATCTGAATTCCTATCAGATTTTAGTAAAAGACTGATGCCCTCACTGCAATGAATGGTATTCAATCAAGAAACTTATATTTATATAAATGGCATGTACTGTAAAGATGGTATGAAATTTTATACCTTCTAATGGCTGATGTCAGTCGAACAATGCTAGACTTTTGTTATTTTTCTCGTTTCATTAATAGAAGGTGTGTTTTTCGTTTTACAGACAGACGTGTATGTTTTAACCAGTCCAGAAACCGAGGAAAGTTGAGAGACATTTACCGATAGATAGCTTTCATGAATTGATTCTTACTCAGAGGTATGTGTTTTAGGAATCTCTTTTTCAGACAAAATTTGGATTAATGTCTTGAGCAATATTTGTCCGTAGGTTTCTCAATACAAGGGGGTTCTCGATTTACGATGTTTTGTGATTGCGATGCATCTCCCATAAATTATTGATATAACTTTTTCGACCTACATGGTTTGCGTCTTATGTACGAACTTTGGTCACTGAACAGTTTGTTGAGTGTGGCAGAAGAATACATCATCACACAGTAGTGTTGTGTATGTATAAATCAAGTTGATGTTGTTATTTATTCATTTGTTTATGTGTTTTGTTATATGAAGGACCGAGTTTGAGTTTATTTACAAAATTACCAAAGACATAGTCGCAATTACTATCTTTGCGTGCAGAACAGTTTGTTGAGCTTGGCGGAGGAAACATCGTCATGCGGCATTGTTGTGTACATATATATCAAGTTAATGCTTTTATTTTTCAGTTTGGTTATTTGAAGGACCTAGTGTGAATTTATTTACAAAATTACCAAATACTGTACGTAGTTTACAATGTTCTGTCATAAATTATTAACAAATTATTGATTAATAAGTTTTCGACCTACCTGGCTTGTGTGGTAAATACAATCATCACGCACTGAACAGTTTGTGAGCATGGCAAATGAATACACAGCTAGCTGCACTGTTGTATTTGTATATATAAAGTTAATGGCTTTATTTATTTATTTGCTTTTTTATTTGAAGGATTAATATTGAATTTACTTACAAAATTATTAAACACATAGCCATAAATACGATCTTATAGAAAACATTTTGTTGAACGTGGCGGACGAATACATTATCATGCGGCATTGTTGTGTATATATATATATATATATATATATATATATATATATATATATATATATATATATATATATATATATATATATATATATATATATATATATATATATATATATCAAGTTAATGGTTTTATTTATTTATTTGTTCATGTATTTGGTTATTTCAGGGAATTTAAGTTATTTACAATATTACCAAATTCATAGCCATAAATACGATCTGCATGCAAAATAGTTTTTGAGCGTCGTGAAATAATATGTCGTCACATGGCATTAGACTGAGAAGAAGAAGCGTCACTCAGTTTACTTTCATTTGCCGTATTGTTTCTCATGTTAATTTGCTGTCTCATTGTTTTCACTTGTGTCCGCTCATTATTGACCTGTACTATACCTCCCAAGCATAGTGGTGACTTTTCTGATGGCAGTGCTTCAATGAAAAGGAAAACCATCACCGTGGAAATTAAAGTTGAAACAGTAAAACACTCGGAAAAGGGAGAAGGTACCATGAACATTGGCCTCTCACTGGGGTTACTCCATTCAACAATGGCGATGATCATTAAGGATAAAATTGCATCCTTACGCCTATGAATGATTCCGCTCCTATGATGTCCACTGTGATTACTAAGCAGCGTAGAGGCCTTATGATCAAGATTGAGAGGTTATTAGTGCTTTGGCTGGGTAATCAGCATCGACAGCATATCCCAGTGAGCCTCATGTTGATACAGGAAAAGCTAAAAGATTGTTCAATGCTGTGAAAAGGGGGAAGGAAGTGAAAGTGAAGAGTTTGTGGCCCGTAGGGGTTGGTTTAATTATTTTAAGACTCATGCTAATTTGCATAATCTAAGGGTGCAAAGCCACAAAGAAGTTTCATAGTGTGTTAGCAGTAATAATTAAGGAAGAAGGTTACCGTGCCAAACAATTATATAATGTGGATGAGTCTGACTTGTTCTGGAAGTGTATGTGTAGTCGTATGTACATTCCCAAGGAGAAAACAGCACCAGGCCATAAAGTCAGCAAGGAGAGACTGACTCTGCTTTTTGGGGCTAATGCTGCTGGAGACTTCATGTTGAAGTTCTTGTTGGTTTACTTGGCAGAAATTCTAAGGGCACCCAATGGCATTTGGAAGGGTCAAGTCCCTGTCATCTGGAAGTCGAACAAGAAGGCTTGGATATCCTTTCAGATATTTGAGGACTGGTTCAGCAGTCATTTTTTGCCAGAAGTGGAGAGGTACTGTGCTTCCAAGAGTCTGCCCTTAAAGGTGTTGCTAGTGCTGGACAATGACCCTGGTCACCCTCCCTATTTGGATGACTTTCATGGTAATGTAAAGTTGGTTTACCTTCCACCTAATACCTCTTCCCTTTTACAGCCAATGGATCAGGGGGTCATTGCCTCTTTCAAGGCCTACTACCTCCTAAGGACAGTTCCTATGGCTCATGGCAACTGAGGACAAGAACTTGACTCTCAAGGAGATTTTTGAAGTTGTACCGTATTCTTCAGGCTGTGAAGCATATTGATAATTCTTGGGAGGAAGTTAAGCAAACGAACTTGACTGGGGCTTGGAAGAAATTGTGCCTCCAGTTTGCGAATGCCTTTCATGGCATTGAGGAGACAGATGAGGCTATTACCAAGAATGTAATTGCCCTGAGTAAGGAGCTCAAGTTGTAGATGGAGACTGATGATGTAAGGGCTGCTGGAATCTCATGGAGAGGAGTTATCTGCTTAGGATCTCATTCTGCTGGAGAAGCGGATGCTTGAAGAAGAAGAAATACCTGCACCAAGCCAAGAGAATCACAAGCAGGGAATTGGAAGAATTTTTTGCCCTGATAGAAGAAGGGTTGGCAAAGCTCGAGGTTCAGGACCCCAACACTGCCAAGTACACTAAGGTTGCCAAGAGGGGTCATGGATTCCCTGTGGTATTACAAGGAACTTTGGGAGAAGATGGTATCCTTCCAGACTCTCTTGGCAGGTTTCTTCAAGAAGGTAGCTCTCCCATCAACAGATCATGCACCTACTACCTCAGCTACCTCTCCAGACTCACTTGTCACAGTAATGTCCAACACATGCTGCAGGTTCTCCTGCCTCTCCACCCTCACCTGTCTCAGTCTCTCCAGCTTCCTCCTCCCAATAAGCCTGTTTCTGTCTCCTTTGCAAAGTCCCTTCCAGTGTGTAAGCCAACCACAGGAGTAGAGGTAAGGAATACTGCACTGTATACATGTAAGAAATTGTTTTCTTTTTAGTCTTTCTATTACATATGTTTTCATATGTAATAGAAAGTATGTGTTTATGTCTTAGATTAAGAACTTTGCTACTGCGTTAGCATAGGTGGGTGACGTAGATGCTTGTTTAGTTGTATTCCGACTTGTGCGGAATATCAGGCTACATCATGTCTTGAGGAACAGAACTGTGACGTAAGTTGAGGACCCCCTGTATTTTTGTTATAGATTTGGTGTAAAGATACTTAAGAATGAGTTAAGTTCTTGTGCTTTACTTTTGTACTTTGCTGGTATTCATAAATATCTCATTATTTTCTTATGATCAAACAGACTTCTTTTCTGTCACTGTTCCAGTTGCAGGTAATGACAAAGAATATGGACAACATGAGGAGTAACGGTTCCAAAGTAGATGTTGAGAAGCGTCGTGGATCTCCTCTGATGAAATTATCTGCTTACGTTCTTGCTTTGCGACCATGGTCTTTTAGTGCTTCCCTCATGCCTGTGCTTCTGGGGTGTACCCTGGCCCACAAAGCTACTGGGGAGTTCAGTGCAGTAGGTCTTATAACAACTGCTTTAACAGCTCTGTCCGTGCATGCGGCTGGTAATGTTGTTAATACCTATTTTGACTACATAAAGGGCATTGACAGCAAGAAAAGTGATGATAGAACCCTTGTGGATCAGATACTCTCGAAAGACGAACTTGCGACTCTAGGGGTTATTTTATATTGCATAGGGTGTGCAGGGTTTGTTATCCTAACCATGGCAACTAATGCTCGTTTGGAACACCTAGCCCTAGTCTATTTTGGAGGTTTGTCAAGCTCATTTTTGTACACAGGTGGTATTGGATTGAAATACATTGCCCTAGGAGATGTATTAATATTGGTCATATTTGGTCCCATCACTGTACTTTTCTCATACATGGTGCAGACAGGTCATGTACAGTGGGCAACAATATTATACGCCATCCCTTTGGCCTTAAATACAGAAGCCATCCTTCACTCCAACAATACCAGGGATCTGGAATCAGATAGTAGGGCTGGCATCGTCACCTTAGCCATTCTTATTGGTTCCACTGCTTCTGAAGTACTATACGCTCTCTTTTTATTTGCACCATACACTATCTTTGCAGTATGGGGAATGAAGTACTCAGTTCTACTCTTTCTTCCGTTGATCACAATCCCAGAAGCATTTAGATTAGAGAGGCATTTTAGGACTGTAAGTAAAGGTCCCATACCTAAAAGAACAGCTAAACTAAATGCATATTTAGGCTTTTTGTATGTTTTGGGTTGTGCACTCTCTGATCCTTCAAAGTTACCTTTTATACTTTGATCTGGAAGGGACAGTAAATGGTTGTAGCCATTTTGTAATCTAATGCTTTATTTTAGTATTTAAAAGAAATTTCATGACATTGCGTAAATATATTTGTAGTACTTAATTTATTCTATTTTTTATACTGTACTTACGTCAGAATTGTGTCGCGTTGTACATCATCGTATGTTTTTAACATGATCTTTTAAATGGTGCATTACAAAATACGGTAGTTGGTATATATTTATATACACAAGGTAGTGCATTATTAATCAGGTAATAGATCTTAATTCCAATAGTGTTAGTAGCTTGCAACCCAGAATTTTATATTGTCTTTCCTATTTTTAACCATTTAGAATGGGTTTTCAACCTGGGGTACGCAAGGGGACTATCAGGGGGTACGCCCTTCCCCACGGATCGTTAGGTTTTGTTTTTTCAGCTCATTCCTTAACTATGAAATTTATACTGCACAGCCAGTCAAAGATTTTTGAATTTTTCTTTAATTTTCAATGGAAATGTGTGTGCTTACTATATTACTGGTTGTGGTAGGATGGTTATGGAGTTAATTTACTTAAGTATTTACAAATATACCCAAGGGAATGTTTTGTTTTTTTTTTCACTTATCACAAAGGGAAGGGGGTAAATGGCTGACATAAAGAATACCCCAAAAGGGTATGTGGGGAGCAAAAAGGTTGAAAACCCCTGATTTAGAAGATCAGATATTTAGGGAGCTTTGACATTTTCTGAACAATTTTGCTATTGTAAGACTCCTTAGACAGTACGGCATATATCAAGAACTGTTTATCATTGACTTCCATTTTCTGAATTTTTCATTAACTTCTTAATATGGGACATCTGTCATATCCCTTGAAACTTTCATATACAGGTTAATAGATAAATATTAATCGTATGTTAAATATTTTATTTTTAAATACAATACATGCATATGTGTCTTTTAATCCATGACTGACAATAATTAGTGTTTTATTTTATGGCTTACAAGAATAACATGATGGTTATGTTTTATATAGATTTATAAACTGAAAATTTGGAGTTTTAAGGAAAATCAGCTGATTTTCAGTGTTGAAGTTGGTTGAGGTAATGTTTACAGTTTACACAGACATATTTAATGTGATATTATTGAAAAAAAAAAAAATATACAGGGTTAACCTAAGTTGCATTCATCATGGATGTATGCTATGATAATTAAATTTTTATTAGGATATTTTTGGATAGACAGGGTTACCATAATCTGTTTTAGGTGACTAGATTGTTGACCTCTGTTAATTTGACAGCAGTAACTTCACACATGATCCATTGCCTTTGAATTAGTTAACTCTAGGTCAAATTCTTTCTCACCTCTGAATTAAACTAAATTTGATTTTAAAACTTGCTATTTTAAAATAATTGCTTGTGCATATATTTTGAACATGCAAGCCTTTATCATCATTGTATAGGTAGATAAGGTTAAAAAGTAGTGGTCATGAACAGAGTTATAAATGTGATTTTAGCTTTGATTGAGGACTCACAGAGCCTTCCAAATTACAAAAAATTACTGTGTAGAAAGTCTTATAATTACTCTAATGTGAATTTAAATAGAACTGTGCTAAATAATGATAATAATAATAATAATGCAGTTATAGTGGTGATTGTAGTAGTAGTATTACTGTATATTATATTTTGGACCTTTTTAATTCTAACAAACTTTGTACTTTTGCATGGAATACTAAAATACATTATCAGCTCCCTAATCACATTTACTGTGAGTGAAGTACAGTAATGCTTTGATACCCTCGTACGCTGTGATGCATAAGAACCATAAATATTAGAAAATGCAAAGCAAAAGTCATATGACTTACTTTAATATGCATTGTTTGAATTCATGTAATGCACTAATTTGAGGGGTGAGCTAATGAAACATACTGATTTTTCTTAGGGCCTTTTAAGTCAAATTCCTTTTTATCAAGCATTCACATGATGTATTATATACTGTATAGCTGACCTATTATATGTAATATTTAACTTATGACAAATTGGCTTGAAACTGCTCAGTCAGAACATAACATGACTCATAATTCAGCATGCACCTATGAATCATAAAATAAATGAATCCTTGAATCACAGAGTTTTCAGTACAGTATACAGTATGTAAGAATTTATTCTATAGTTTAAGGAGCAAAATTTTACACAGCCTAATTAAACTGGAGGCTTGCCATGTTACTTTTCTAAAACATTGGTAAAAAGACTTGTGGTCATTATAGCAGGGTGTGAAGTTATTTGGAGTTAAAAGACAGAGTTAAATTATGAAGATCAAATTACCAGAAGTCAGCATATCTAGAGCTGTTGCTTTCATTGATAAAGTTAGTTTATGCAGTTTATAACATAAAGAAAAATATTTAATTCTGGATAATTTTGGATGGAAAAGATGATCTTAAGATTGTTTTAATTGATAAAGTTGTTTCTTAGGATGTTTAAAATTTTTATAGAAATATAATATTCACAGGACAGTTTGTTTACTAGGTTAACAAAAGTTGTTATTGATCAAGTTGAATTTGGTAATGATGGCATTTCACAGTCATACATTATTTGTGATTTTAAAGGTTAAGTCAAGGCATCATTATTAAAATTGGTTATATTAGGTTTAGGAACAGTTTTAACAAGAGTCTTCTTTCAATAAGCTTACAGAGTTCCTTCTGTTTGTCTTTTCTCACTTGAGAATTCATCATATATTCTGTTAAAGGTTGTATGTTCAATTGTGCATCGAGTAGTAGAATAATAAAAAATTCCATATTTTTGAAGAGTAAACATATTTGGAATATATTCACAGTTTTCATCTCTTAAGAGTAAAATTTCTTATATTTCCCATTTGGTAGGAAAGAGAAATATCTAACCCATATATCATGTATGTTGTAGAAAGCAACACGCTATTGTGTTCTTGTCAAAAGAAGATTGGATTGGATATCTTGTTAGGATTATGGCCACCCTGCATTAAAATGGATTATGGCCACCCTGCATAATAAAGAGGTTTAATATATATATAAAAAAAAACCAGTATTCACATTTTGGGTTATTTTTCAAGGAATTATTGAGCAATGCAGTAACAAAAAAGTAGAGAAATACTTAGAAGGTAGCTTTGAGAGGATTGTATTGTTTCCATTTCATAGCAAATAGTTCGGGTAAATTTGATCCCAATATACACAGAGTTGAGTAAAAATAAATGATCAAAGGCAGCTTTGAATGGTTTTTTGTCATACGTCACTATGATAAACAATGTTTATAGCATGAAAATTCATTAAGATTTCATCATATAATGAAGAGCATTGATTAAAAAAAATAAGTGTCATGATATTCCTTAAGATGATACTGACAATTTTCCTAAGAGACTTATTATTGCCCGTTATAGTTTGCTGTACGAATAAACATTTGCTATTACAGTATATGCAAGGTTGTAAACGAGAAAACATAAGTGTATATTTATTTGGTCATCCTTTCATGATATTAATGATCAGGACATGGTGCTGTATCCCGAAGTTATGTATTAATCAATTCACAGTATTGTTGTTTTATTTTGTGAAATCCTTAAAAGGTTTGAATTTATATACTGTAATTAGTAGTGTATTAACTGAAGAGCTTGCATTTCTGACTGTTTAATGACTTCCCCATGTCCAAGGGTCATGAAAATATAGACAAAATGCAGAGCACATAAACAGTTGGAGAAGATATTGATAATATGGTAGACATTTTATTCATGTGTAGTTTGCCTTATTTGCAGCGATAGTAATTGGCATATATATCTCTGGTGGTGGAGGAGCAACAATTTCACCCTCATTTCACCTGTGTGGGTGCATGTGATTACCTAATTGTGTTTACGGGAAAGAGCCCAAAGCTCGTATCTTCCCGACTCCTGATCGGTTCCATTTTAGACTTAGTGATACTTATCATACCTGTCCTTAAAACTATGGATTGAGATAGCATTAACTACCTCCTCGCTTAGCGAATTCCAATTATCAACTACTCTTACACTGAAAAAGTATTTCCTTACATCCTGCAAAGAAGTTTTCTTACGAAGCTTCAAACTATGACCTCTAGTTCTAGAGCCAGCCATATCAAAATATCGATCCCTATCCACTCTATCATAACCATGAAGGAATTTAAAGACTGTCACCATATCCCCCCTCACTCTAATAGCTTCGAGTGATGGTAAGTCTAATTCCCTCAGCCTCTCATCATAACTGAGATTGCGTATTTCTGGCACCAGTTTTGTGTATTGTAGATGGCGAGTAATATGGAAATCCCTTTAATGGCGGAGAAAGAATGGTACCCTTATATTCCCTGGAGCAAAGGAATAACAATCTCATATACAGTACCTGAAATTACCACTAAAAATGTGATGGAGGGCATGACAGGGATTGTGATATTCTGTTGCCTCCTCTTTCTTATTTTTTTTTTTCAAGTGTGGCAAACTTGCTACTTTTCCTATGATGTGGCATTATCTTAGTAAATTTTTTTACACATTATCTTTTCAAAAGTAGGTAAAAAAAAAACCTCCTTTGGGGTTACATGAGAAGATATACATATGGATTTAAAAACGGTTCACAGATTTTATGACAAAGAAAGATTTTGAAGTGGCTAAATGAAAAAAACACAAATTAATACAATAATATAAGGCTGCTTGTATATATATATATATATATATATATATATATATATATATATATATATATATATATATATATATATATATATATATATATATATATATATATATATAGTTGTCCCACTTCTTAAGCAGTTTTCAATAATGTGAAGCTTAACACATGTGGTTAGAATGTATTGATAAATAAAAAGTCACAACGTTTTTCCCGAAAGAAAATACATTATAGCAACTAGTGCACTGTATATAATTTAAATTGTATTAGATAAATTTTATATAATGTACAGTAATCTAGACATAATTCAAGTATTTAGGAGGCTGGGAATAGGTCATATGCAAAGTACTGACACTTGCATAAAGGTTTTGAGCATACACGACTTTTAACTTCTGCAGGAAGTGGCGGAAACCAATTGACCATGTAAGATAAGGCACAACTATATATATATATATATATATATATATATATATATATATATATATATATATATATATATATATATATATATATATATATTGCGATTAACCCTGCAAATACTCTTTTTTTTTTCCATTCTATTGCTTGTTAATTACTGTCATGTATCTGAAAAGACAAAGTGGAAAAGTTTAAATATATGACTGATGAGGTGTTGAAATATAATAATATTTTAGAATATACTTTGGTAAAGAAACATATTCCCTGTCTTGTAAGGAGATACTGAAAAGAATAGGAGTGATCAGAAGCTGGTGATCCCTCACTCTCTTGAGTTTTATTTTCTAGCAACTCATAAAATATAAATAAACCGAAAAAGTATCTCACCACATCTGCTATACTAGTCCAGTCCATAGCTTGCTGATATTCATCTCCCCGAGAGGCTTTGCGATCCCAATTCCAAAAGGTTATTTCGTTAAATTTGCAGATGGACTTCATTGTCCGCTCTTCATCAGACTTCAATCCTGGACGAGTTTCTTTAAGAACTACACCAGTGTACCCTTCTGGAACTGCCATTACAGCTCCAGTAAGGGGATATCCACGAAACATTCCATGAAGCACTGTTTAGTAAAGGAAAACCAGTCAGAATACCGAAAGAATAATACACAGTTTTTAATACCCCAAAGAATACACAGTATACAGAAAGTCCTGACTTACACAAGCCAGAACATAATGCAATTACTAAGTCTACATAAGTATACTATACACCTTCAGTACACTTTAATATAAATATGCCCAACACTTTATAAGCTGTATCCAGCCTGCTGGCTAGTACAGTGGTAACGCGCTGGCTTCGCATTCACGAGGTCGAAAGATCGGTCCCCGTCCAAGACCGAGAGTTTAAGCTGTTTACTGGCAGGAACTGCTGTGGTTGGACATCACAGTGGGGGGTTGGGGCTTGCCCCGGCTGACGAATACCCATTGTAATGAAATGGAAATAAAGTTTATTATTTTTTTATTATTATTATCTGCTGAGGACAGGTTCGAAGATGGGTTCAAGCACAACTGCCTTCGGACAATGGAAAAGGCGAATTTTTGAAAGTTTTGCTTTTACTTTAGTAACAAAGATAAATTTCTAAAAGCTTTCTTAAAGTTATTATTATTATTTTTTTAATGAAAACATCAGACCGAAAATTACCCCTTAGGAGCTCATTTTTGCCCTTGATCCGAATTATCCAAAAATAAATTCATATCTATAATTATACCACAAAGTGCAAATTATGGGCTATAAACAATTACACAACTATGGGGTGATAAATACAGATAAAACTGATCAGGGCTTTATTTTCATATTTCATCTATTATCCAATAGGAAGAATTATCCAATAAGAAGATACATATTTTTATATAACTATAATTATACAAATAACATTGCAAATTGTTGTCTATACAATAATTAATAATTACATATTGGTATTTATTACCCCCCAAAGTTTGAAGGGGTGCATAAAACGAATCTTAAAAAAAAAGAATAAAACTGAAGGGGTGAATAAAACTAATCTTGGCCAAGTTTAGTTCAAAATTTGACGGCGAATGAGAAATATCGCTCAAAAAGTGAAGGGGTGTATAAAACAAATATTTACCCAGGAAAAAACATTTAGATATATAATTAATGCTGGAAAAGCCCACTTAACGGGCTCTGGGTTTCCATTACAGTAACAATACACGTTTTCCGTGGGGCGCAGATGGACAAAAATTTCGAAGCCAGTTCTTACCCTTTTCCTCTCTGTTTTCTGCATCTTTAACTTCTTCTTTGACGTATTTTGTGAAATATGTACTTAAAGAAGCCTCGCCATCGTACTCGATATTACATGGCATATACTGGACATGACTGCTACCCTTGCATTCCTTTTCCAATACAGAAGTTACGTCTATGTTCACTGACATTTTGATCGTTTGCGCGCCACACGTTTTTCAATGTTTACATTAGACAAAATCAACGACAAATACTTATAGAATGCAAATAGAGTAAGGGTTTCTTATTAAAATTCTGAGGCATTTCTGTCAATGCCCATTTCAATGGGTATTATGTATCACTGATTGTGACTTAGTTATGACACATACGCCTGCATTATTGCCCAAAGCATTGCCCTCACATAAAAGGAAACTTAGATTGTAGGAAAGAAGACCATTGCATATTACACTAAAATGAGGCTAGATTTTGAATAACCACTTGTTGGGTTCGACAATGATAAAGAAATGTTAACCCAACTACAAATGAATGATAATGATTATTATTATTATTATTATTATTATTATTATTATTATTATTATTATTATTATTATTATTATTATTATTATTATGATTATTATGATTATTATGATTATTATTATTATTATTATTATTATTATTATTATTATTATTATTATTATTATTATTATTATTATTATTATTATTATTATTATTATTGAGTAATTACGTAATGCCTTGATAATTATTGATATTGTCATTTTTGTGGTCAAAAATGAATTTGCTCAAGGTGTCTAAAAACCTTTTGACGTTTTAGACAAAATTGTCGTCCTGTGATTGGTTGACAAAAACTATGGTGTAACAGTTCGAGAAAAATCGAGGAGAATCGTTATGTAACGTTATTGTAACGTAGCATTACGTTAAATGGACAAGAAACAAGATTAAAATTTCGTTTTATGCACACTTTCTATTGCTAACCTAAGAAATCAGTGTTGCCACCACTTCCTGAAGTGTTCTCGCTGGTCTAAACACCCAAATTCACCCAATCAGAGGTATGTATGGCTTGAAATTCGATTTAGAAAAGCAATTATTAGATTCGATTCAAAGCACGTTATTATATTCTTCCTATGGTTTCTAAAAAAAAAAAAGGTATTTTGTCATTTTCTTTTCTTTCATAAGAGCCAGAGTATTTTGACCTTGACTCAGCCACTCCCCTTGTAAAAAGATACCATAGAGAAAAATCTAAAAACGTTGGATGTGAAAGTAATTATTATTATTATTATTATTATTATTATTATTATTATTATTATTATTATTATTATTATTATTGTAGAAAAGGGGATCAGTGGAATATGAAGCCCCCTGCTAGGGAGGACGCATTCCCCTAGGTGAGGTTAGGAAAGGTTAGTTTTTGTTAGATTAGGACACACCAAAAATTTATTATATTTCGACACTTCTTTGTAATCCCCTCCTAAAAATGTGCCTATTATTATTATTATTATTATTATTATTATTATTATTTGTAAATGTTTATTTTGACACACCCCTAGATGGAAAATCCATTGCCTCTTGAAGCAAAATTAAATTATTTAACCGGGAGTGTGTCAGTATATTAAGAAAATACTGTAATAGCAAACTTTTTATGAGTGGAAGATGTATATTTACTTATGTATGTGATATGATGGCATTTACTAATTATTTAGATATACATCTAGTGTTAAATTATTGGAAAGTATAGAAGCAGTGGTAAAAACGACTCCACATTCGATATCATTAACAGTTCTCAATTTTGGCACTCACTGTACAGTAATACAGAGATAAAGACGAGAGAGTACATATTAATCACTGTCTCAGAACTTTCATCAGTGTTGGTTCTTAATAGGTACCTAAAGACCCTTTGTCAGCAACGTACCTCCATTATAACCAGTAACAAAATCCATTACATAAGCGCCCCCTACTTACGAAAAACTGAGTTACGAACATTCACAGTTACAAACAAAAACATACCCATTATCTACCCATGTATTAATGTATGTATTATTGTATTGCACTGTATTATTACATTATTATTACTGTATTACACTTCATTTATACTGTATACTTTGTGGTTTATGTAGTAGTTAAGTGTCTTTAGCATAAATAATGTACAGTACTTCATATGTATGTACTGTACAGTACTTTTATTTACATAAACAAAACTTATGAACAGTTCTACTTACGAACAGACTTCCGGATCCTAACTCGTTCTTAAGTTGGGGAGTGTCTGTATTTCAGTTTTAGCACTCTTAGTCAAAGACATAATTAAGGAACTAAGTATTCTGGCTTCCTTTACTTTACTGAACATCATCTAGGTCGTTGTTTATTATTGCAGGTCTTACAGTATGGATGTAAAAAACTGGGTGCGGGATCACCCAAGTTTAATTGGTGGTGCCTTGGTTGGCAGTGCCTGTGCTGGAGCTCTGTTTTATCACAGGCAAAACATATCCAAAGCTCTTCATTCATGGAGAATAAAGCAGAGTGTAATGAATGCTAAGAAAAGAATCCATGTTGTAACTTCTAGAGAGAGTTGGGCCAAAATAGAACCCCTACTCATGCAGTAAGTTTTTTCTAAAATGTATTCACACATCTTGTGATATAATATGAAAATAGGTACACATATAATAGTTATTAAGATTCTCAGTGTCACTAACATGTAGTTTATATATCATTGTGTTTCAGTGAAGCGAGGCGCGTAGGTGTGGTTGGTTTTGATTGTGAGTGGACTCATGTCAGTGGCAGTAGACGCCCTGTTGCATTACTACAGTTGGCGTCCTGCTCTGGTTTCTGTGTCTTAGTACGTTTATCTCATATGAAATCAAATATTCCTGAGTCTCTTAAGGTAAGAGTTATATGTAAAAGTTAAATATTGAACTGCTACAACACAAATTTAGTCATAATTTATCATATCGTATGCACCAGGTAACGAAAGCCAGTTTCAGAGGTCACCATGCTAGGTCACTCAGTATGGAACTAAAATAATTAGTCCCTATTATAGTGAAAATGCGTAATATGTATCTTGCTTTTTCTTTAACTCACACAAGTGTTAGCATTTGCAGCTTTGCAAAAGAACTTATTCTGGTCGTGAAAACTGCTAATAGATATCTATTTTCTAGGGCTGCAAAATGTAACTTAAAGCTATGACTTATTTTACATTGTATTTGCAATATATATATATATATATATATATATATATATATATATATATATATATATATATATATATATATATATATATATATATATATATATATATATATATATTATTCAGAATAAGAAAAAGTAAATGTCTTTGTTGTTTTTCAGGCTTTTTTGGAGAATACCTCAATATTGAAAGTTGGTGTTGGGCCCTTAGAAGACAGTTGTTATTTGAGCACAGATTATGGTATAATGGTTAGTTCACTCTTTGTATCCTAACACTCTAAGAGACTTTGAGAAATGATACACATGTTGGTGGTAGATATTTAACTTATAATCAATATTTTTGTTAGTTCTCTCTTTGGAGTAGTAAAATTCATTATATGAGAAGTAATTAAATTTGTTTATTATTGTAAAGCACTTTTCTTGGACTATCTGTGTATTCACAAGTAAGGTAATGCACAGAAGTACAGAGTCATCTGTTTGGATTTGAATAGGAACAAGTGTGTGTCTGCTCAAGACACATTACCTCTGTCTCTGTCCAAAGGAAAGGAATAGATTTAGAGCTATATGAAAATATTGTTTGATATAAATATTATTGGCATAAACTTCCCTTTACATAAACAGTCATATATAAAACCACAGCTTCATCTATAATATGACGAGTAGTTCTTAAGATTCTGTGGATTTTGTTAATGTTGAACAGGTACGAGGTTGTGTAGATTTAAGACACTTGGTACTACAGTGTCGACAAATGGAGAGAAATGGTGCTGATGAAGTAGAAAAAGGTCCATCTGCTGGTGGGATGGGTCTCAGTGCTTTATCTGACAAGTATTTAGGCCGTAAACTGGATAAGGATTGGAGGATTAGAGCGAGTGATTGGGAAGCAAATACGCTGACTAAAAGACAGGTAAATTTACTTAATATGTATGTTGAGTCTTGGAAGACTTTCAGTGTTGTAGGAATATATTTTTACCCTAGATTACTTTACTTATCTCCGGTAAGAATTTTCCTGTCTTTTACTATTGTTATAGACTCTTATCCTTTCTTTTACTATATCTTGTAAAGACTATGAAATTATTCACCTCTTTTAGTCTTTCATATTGCCACTTTTTTCCATTTTTATTTATCTTTATCTCTGTTTATTTCTTATTTTATACCTTTAGATTAAGCCTAAAGCACAATAACGTTTCTATTTAAACTATACTCGTCACTACATATAAATGTGCAACATTTGGATACTCTCATAACCCTTTGATATTCCAATGACACTGGGGTACTAGGCTTAATTCAATGCATTATTTTCCCCAATTACCTGGGGGGGGGGGGTTGGAGTTTATTTTAGTGCATTACAGAAGCTACTGTTTATTGAAATACTGCTTAGTGGAAATTTTTTTATTTTATTTATTATAGTACTGGTTCCAACTTTCATGAGGTAAGCATATTGATTTTCAGGAAAATTATGCAGCTGATGATGCCTTAGTTGGTATTCACATTTTGATGATGATGATTGAGAAATTATGGGTTCCAACTTCCTCAGCAAGCCCTTTCTTGAGAACAACATGGAATGACCATTTGTGCAAAGCTATTTTGGATATCTGCAGGGAGGTCACGGATATCAAGTACTCCAGTAAAAAGGACCAGGAATCGGGTAAATATGATTGGAGTCTGATAATTCATGTGTAATATATGTGTAATTTCTTTGGAGTTTCTAAGCTGATGCTTACGTTTTATGGCTTTTTTTTGGGTGATTTAAGTAATGCTTTGTTTATGGCTTTTTTATAGAGCTTTTAAGTGCATCCATTCCTTATACATGGGGTTCCCCGTTTCACATCAGGGTTCTGTTCCTGACAAATGACTTAAACCAGATTTCAATGTAAGTCAGAAAACACCTAAATTCGAACCTGGTTCCCCACCAGTATTAATAATAAATACTCTAGAACATAGAAAACTTATTTAAGTTCTCAATCTAAGACATAAAAATAGGAAAACTACCCTATGCATTATTGCTTACCTTTACTTGTGTAATCTAAAACATAAATAGTAAAAGTACACTACAGTACAGTATATGGTACAATATTGCTTACCTCTACTCGTATGGTCGGCTTACATGCTTGAAAGGGCATTGCAAGGAGGAAGAGGCAGAAAGGCTCAAACGGAGGAAGCTGGAGAGGTAGGTGCTGAAGAGACTGGGGCAGGTGAGTCTGGAGAGACAAGAACCTGCAGCAGACTCTGGAGATACTGGGGCAGGTGAAACCCTTCCTTTGTCAGGGCAAACGATTCTTCCAATTCCCTGGTCGTGAATCTCTTGGGATCTGGGGTTGTTATTTCTTCATCCTCTTCAACCATCTGCTTCCCCAGCTGAACGAGGTCCTCAGCAGATAACTCCTCTCCATGAGACTCCAGCAGGTCTTTTGCATCATCAGGCTCCACCTCCAACTTGAGCTCCTTACGCAGGGCAACCACATTTTTAGTGACAGTCTCAACTGTCTCCTCAAAGCCACGGAAGTCATTGACAAACTGGGGGTACAGTTTCTTCCATACTCCATTCAAGTTCGCCTGCGTAACTTCTCCCCAAGTATCAGCAATATTCTTGACAGCCTGAAGAATATTGTACGACTTCCAGAAGTCCTTGAGAGTCAAGGTCTTGTCCTTTTCAGTTGCCCTGAGAGCCATAGCATTTATCCTTCTGAGGTAGTAGGCCTTGAAAGAGGCAATGACCCCCTGATCCATATTGTTACTTCACGCTGATCATGTAATACCATTAGTGGTATTTATGCTCATATGTTAGCATGACTATCACGTAGGTTTCTAGGACAACTGCCCTGAGATAGCTTTCCCCTGACAAGTGCCCCATGGACAACTGACCCCAAAGGACAAGTGCCTCTGATATTTGCTTTTGGTCTCATATATTTCCGATATTAATATTTCCAACAATGCAAATTTTAACCTAACCTAAATCTTATTATTGGACAAATGTTCTTATTTGGGAATCAATGTGGCAGTTATCCATGTAAAGTATTCAGATGCAATTATTGTGTGGAGAACTTGTCTGTGGGCAATTGTTATGGGGGCAGGTGCCCATGGGCATTTGTTCATTGGGCAATTCTTCTGATGCCTACACTGGGATTTAAACTTATTTTGTAATCTAGAGCTTAATTTTCAAAGTTTGAGCATTTGTAATACAATATATCTTCCGCAAATTTATATGAAACTTATTTTCCACATAAGTTTAATGTTAGCTATAAACAAACACTTAGAGAACTGGAGAGTATGGAATGCTTGAGAATATTGGATGCAGTTTGCAGCAGGAAGTATAATTTTATATTCGTTATTCATATTGTGATTATTTCTCTGTGTAACAATGTGATGAATTACATTATTTACCTGTTAGTTTTGACATTACTAAGCAGTTTGATTACTCTTCAAGTTTGTGAGTTACAGGTCGTTGGTTTAAATGTTTAATTTAGTAGTTTTTTCTTCTAACTGTATTTTTCATTTGTTCTTTTAATTGAATTCTTCTGTACACAAATGAAAATGGCATATATCATAATTCGTGTGTTGAAAAGATGGCACAGCTTGTCATATTCATTATACTGCTTGCTTGTATTCTCTGAGTGAAATATTTAACATCACCCCCACCCGTTTTATTGGTTTAATACATTTCGGAATATTTCGTGATTTGAGTTATTTGAAGAATTTTAAGTACCATGATCTTTTAAATAGATTATTGGAATTTGTTACAATTGCAAAGACTCATGCATACAAAAAAAAAATGCATTCTAATGTAAGTAATTCAAATGAGTATTTATTCTCAAGTCTATTAAGCTTATATTAACAAGATATGAAATGTATATACGGACTTACAAATGTATAGCAAATGTAATACCCATGTGTTTGAATTTTATATTTGCTTGGGCATACATCTAAATCTAGAATACTGTATGGTGTGTATGATTTATGTAATGAATTTTATTTTACTCAGGTATTGTTGCATACAGTAAACAGGTTCCACTTATAAAACCAAAAAAGAATAGTGGCAAAAATGCTATCCGAAGGGAACCCCTGTACCACAACTGTCAACTATGGGCTCCAGATGACAAACCTTTATGCACAATTGATCCCAAAAAGGCTCGATGGTACGTTGAAAAAGGATTGGGAGACCTTGTTAGTGAGGATCCTTTGATTGTGCGCCTAAAATTTGAACCAGCTGGCCGTCCACAAATGGAAATGGAAGATGGACAGTTTTACCTTCAAGAACGTCAGAATATATGTGTTGTGTGTGGCAAAGAAGACTCATTCATTAGAAAAAATGTCGTTCCTCGTGAATATCGTAAATACTTTCCTGACACCTTGAAGTCTCACCAAAATCATGATATTGTGTTGTTGTGTATGAATTGCCACAGACAGAGTAACATTCGTGATAACCTTCTCCGCAGTGCACTAGCCGAAGAGTTTAATGCTCCCATTGGTACAGAACAAGATGTCAAATGTACGTTTGATAAATCACTGAAGTCTGTGAGATACGCAGCAGGTGCTCTTCTAAGAAGTCGCCATGAAATTCCCAAGAAGAGAATCCATATTCTTGAAAATACTGTAAAGAAATTCTACAACATTGACGAATTAACTACTGAGCATTTAGAAAAAGCATATAATATGGATGTTAAGATCTGGAATGATGATTATCAGGCTCATGGTTACAAAGTTTTCAAAGAATATGAGAGAATAGGACTTGTGAAGCTGGAGCAGAGATGGAGGGAGTATTTTTTAAGTTCTATGCAACCTAAATTCATGCCATCTTGCTGGTCTGTCACTCATAATGTGTTTAAGATGCAGTTAAAAATGAGCCGACTTCCATTAGATGATCCTGATAGACTGAAATACAAGACCATTTTAGTTGGTACAGATGGTAATATCGATATACCTTATAATCCTCATTTAAGCAGAGAATCAACACCATTTGAATTGTCTACTGTTGCTGCTGATGTACCTGAGGACAGTTCTCTGACTGTGTCTTCCTACAGTATTAATGAGGAGGCATGTATTGCAAATGAAATTTATACTGATACACCCAGTAATTCTCAGTCAAGCAGAGAATCTACACCACTTGGTATATCTGCTGTTGTTTCTTATAATTCTGAGGATAGTTCTGTACTAGTACCTGGCTGCAGTATGAATAAAGAGGAGGAACATGTTGAGAATAGTCTTGAATATGACATTTGCAATCAAAATGTTGATGTTAATTCCTATATCAATGCATCAGATGATTGTAATTTGTGCAATCAGACTGAAAAAAGTAATGTTAATAGTTGTTGAAAGATGATAACTTATGATTAGCTGAGGATGGCCCTCTGAAAATGAGATAAAACTTTTGTATGTTGAATATAAAGCACTCTAATTTATTAAATAAATTATAAGAGAAAAGCACAATATTTTGCTCTTTATATTTCATTCTTCCTTGTGTTGTGGATGATGTATAAAATGCTGCTTATCATTATTGTACTGTAAATACTGTATATGAGAGTAATTAATGCTTTGATATTTTTATATTTATCATTGTATGTCTTGTACAGTTAGCCACGACCAGGATTTACATACTTGACTCATGAATGAGTTGACTGGCTTATGTAAAAATCCTGTATTACCTTTTCTCGGCTGTTGTATTGACCTTAAAAGATGCTTATACAAACTGTCTTTTTAGCCGTCCTGTTTTCATAAGCTTTCCTTAGTTGATTTATGCATACAGTTATATATGAATGAACACGCCACTGGCAGAGAATCATTCCATTTGCTTGATAGCTATCTTACCTTAGATATTTTAAGTTCTTTTTTTGTGGGTTATTGATATATAAATGTTAAATTGTTACAAATATTGATAAGAAATGGATCAGTATTTCTTTTCATTATATTCTTGTTTTAGCTAAACAAGTACTGTACTGTGATGAAATTGCTACATGACAGTAGCTGCTCTTTAGCTTGTTTCTTGATTTTTTTATACCAAAGAATACAATTGGTCTGTATCTTTTGCAGTTTTTAATGTAATGTTTAAAATATACATTATAACATTTTGTTTGTTTAGGGTAAAGTTTAGGTACAATACAGTAAACTAGGCCTGACTTAACGTGTATGGGAAGTTGGGAATAGATTAAATGCAAAGTACATACGGTAGCTCCTATTAAATGGTCTTGAAAATGCTCAGATTTCTAACACAGTGAGGGGAGGGTGTGGGAACCAGTGGACTGCATAAAATGAGGAACTTGCTTGTATTGATTGATACCTTACTGTAAATACCCATTTATTGTGACTTGTTACTATAGTAAGAGCAGAATCAATGTACTGAAGCTTAGGATGGTATATTAAGTTTCTTTGGTGGTGGAATATGAAAGAATGCCTCTATAATGATCTATGTTTGTCTTAGGACAGGTCTAAATGGGAGAGTGGATCAAAGGGCTGACATTACCCTCCTTGTTTGAGTTGTGGCCATCCTACTGTCATTAGTGGGATAACGTCATATTGAATAAAAATCCCCATTGTGCAGTACAACAGTACTGTGCTGTAGCAAAAGTAGTTTTTTATTCCAACCTGCATTTCATGTGTTTCGGAAGAACTTCTCTCAAGTGAGGTGATTTATAATTCTTGATTAGATGGAATTGCAAATATTTTTTCTGAAATTAATTTCATTAATAATAACAGTAGCGCAATGAATGTAGCGTCAGGCTCCCAACCAAGTCTCAAGTTTGACTCCATACTGTTGAGAAGGAAATAGATGTGGTTTAAGTTTTTTTTGTAGAAAAAATCAGAAAATATTTTATATTTCACTGGTTTGTCCTCTTAGCATAAGATATTTTTATTAGGTGCCTTTGGTGTATTATATTTTTCAACTAGCCTGCTGGCTAGTACAGTGGTAACGCGCTGGCTTCGCATTCATGAGGTCGAAAGATCGGTTCCCGTCCAAGACCGAGAGTTTAAGCTGTTTACTGGCAGGAACTGCTGTGGGTGGACACCACAGTGGGGGGTTGGGGCTTACCCTGGCTGACGAATACCCATTGTATTGAAATGGAAATAAAGTATTATTATTATATTTATTACTGACTTGCATCAGTATTCGTGATTTCAATATACAGTATATTTATAAAAATTCTTTTAATATATTGCTCTAATATTACCAATATACCAGAATTTATTACAAGTCTTTTCGTATTGTTACTAATTATTATAGAAACTATATTCTCATATAATGATTTTAAGTTTTATGGTGATAAATGGCATTTTAAGTAAATTTCCTTATAATGCATTCACAAATCTGTATATGAGGTATTATATTGTATCTCTCATTTTCAGCAAAGAAAATAACTCTCAAAGCAGTTCAGAACAACAACAACAACAACTAATCTCTGAATCAGCTTTTCAAGAATACCGATAGCTCTTAGAATGGTAAATTTCAATGTAAAAAAGTCACTGGCAATATGTACTTGAGTTCTATTATGGTAGCCTTGCATATTGTTAATTTTGTCGTAGATATGTCTATCAGAACTTTTTGTATTATTGCAAGATAACTAACTGCAATTTGGTAGGCTTGTATTATATGTACAGTATTTTAAGTAGAGTTGAGATTTAATTAACCTACGGAGGTATGTTAAATTATTAGTTCGTACGAGGTATTAAGATGCATCAGATGGGGATCATTGTATCTCTTGTGAATGGATGTGTGCTTTGGCTAGACCACTCCTTATATCGGGGACTTTTTTTCATTATGAATATTTTATGAAGGTCCAACAAAATGTATTTTAAGAAATTTGAGACAATAACCTGGGCTTTTAGGTTAGGAATGGGTGAATTAAAACTTCAGATCATTACTACCTTTGTGACTTCAAAAACAGTCTTGCATATTATAGATTATTATACAATATTTGGATTTAGAATGTTAACTATAATTTTTAACAGATTTGTTACAGTGGTAGTTCGTACCTAAAATGCAATCTTGTGATGAAGTTATGGTACCTTTGTTTTCTCTGTCTGAGCATGGTCAGGATATATAAATTGTAATGTGTTCTCTCCGAATACCTATTATCAACTACGATTTTAGTCAAAGAGGTCTTTATCCTCTTTGGGAGAAGTTCTCTCCATACGCTCTCATCAGTGGAGATATTTGAGACTTGTGTAAGTTATTTAGTCTTCTCTGATGCTATGCCAAAGTGTTAAGTATCCACATGTACTCATTCTTTTAATTCATGGCCAGATTCCTTTGACTTTGCCAAGACTAGTAAGACTTAAACACTGGTTGTTTAGGTCTTACTCTTGGAAAAGGATATTCTGGCCTTGATGGAAACGGTGCTGCAGATACAGCCTCTTTTTCCAAGAGAATGCTTTTCATCATGATTATTATATATATCTGATAATGGAGGCTTGTGGCATTTGAAAACTTACATACCATGTGTTGATAAACTTTTGCCAATAATCACTTCATAGGTAGAGGTCTGCTGTTATATGAACAAAGCTCTCTCTCTTTAGTGGAGATGTAGGAGGCCTGTGTGAATTGTGCAGTTTTTGACTGATGCTGTGCCAATACAGGGGGTCCCTGTTTTACGCCAGGGTTCCATTCCTGACAGCTGACTTAACCCTGATTACGACGTTTGTCGAAAAATACCTAAATTCGAACCTGGTTCCCCGCCAACGTTAAAAATAAATACTCTAAACCATAGAAATATAATCTAAGTTCTTAATCTAAGACATGAAAATAATAAAACTACACTTAACAGAATTGCTAACCTTTACTTGTGTAATTTAAAACATTAAAATAGTAAAAGTACACAGCAATTCAGTATATAGTATTGCTTACCTTTACTTATGTGGTCGGCTTGCACGCTGGTAGGGGCATTGCAAGGGAGGTAGAGACAGACAGGCTCATAAGTAGGTGGAGCTGGAGAGGCAGGTGCTGAAGAGACTGGGGCAGGTAAGTCTGGAGAGGCAAAAGAACCTGCAGCAGATACTGGAGCAGGTGAGTCTATATTGGCACCTGAGGTAGAGGGAACAGGAGCTGTTGGTGGGGGCTCCTCTCTCACGAAAAATTGGTCAAGGCTAGTCTAGAAGGATGCCCCCTTCTCCTTCCCAAATTTCCTTGTAACACTTCAGGGCATCGATGATCACTCTGACGACCTTTGTGTGCCTGGCAGTGTTGGGGTCCTGAGTCGTGAGCTTTGCTAACCCTTCCTCTATCAGGGCAAACGAATCTTCCATTTCCCTGTTTGTGAAGTTCTTGGGATCTGGGGATGGTATTTCTTCATCCTCTTCAACCGTCTGCTTCTCCAATTGGATGAGGTCCTCAGCAGATTACTCCTCTCCATTGAGACTCCAGCAGGTCTTTTACATCATCAGGCTCCACCTCCAATTTGAGCTTACTCAGGGCAACTTCGTTCTTGGTAACAGCCTTTGCTGTCTCCTCAAAGCCACGGAAGTCATTCACAAACTGGGGGCACAGTTCCTTCCATACCCCATTCAAGTACATCTGCATAACTTCCTCCCAAGAATCAGCAATATTCTTGACAGCCTGAAGAATATTGCATGACTTCCATAAGTCCTTGAGAGTTAAGTTCTTGTCCTTTTCAGTTGCTTTGAGAGCCATAGCGATTGTCCTTCGGAGGTAATATGTCTTGAAAGAGGCACTGACCCCTTGATCCATTAGCTATGACAATGCAGTGGTATTAGGTAGAAGGTAAACCACCTTTCCTTTAGGATGAAAGTCATCCAAATGCGGAGGGTGACAAGGGACTTTGTCCAGCACTAGCAACACCTTAAAGGGCATACCCTGGAAAGCACAGTACCTCTCCACTGTCTGGCAAAAAATGGTTTCTGAATCAGTCCTCATAAATCTACAGGGTTATGCAAGCCTTTTAGATTGACCTCGAAAAGTATGGCAATTGACCCTTCCAAATGCCCTTGAGTGCCCTTTGATTTCTACCAAGTAAGCCAACAAGGGCTTCAGCTTGCAGTCTCCAGCAGCATTAACCCCCAAAAGCAAATTGAGTCTCCTTACTGATTTTATGGCTTGGTGCTGTCTTGTCATCCTTGGCGTTGTACATACAACTAGGCATACACTTCCAAAATAAGCCTGTCTCATCCAAGTTAAATACTTGTTCTGCACGGTAACCCCCCTGCTAAATTATTTCTGCTAACACACTGGGAAACTCTTTTGTTGCTTTCCCATTACCACCACTTCACCTTGCAACCTTAGTTTATGCAAATTAACAGACTCGAAAACAATTAAACCAACCCCTACCAGCTACATACTCTTCACTTTTACTCCCTTCCTCCTTTTTTCTTTCCATGGCATCGAACAATCTTTTAGCCATTACTTGTATCAACATGAGTCTCACAGGGATATGCTGTTGATACTGGTCATTGAGCCAAATCGCAAACAATCCCTCCATCACAGTGGACATCATAGGAGAAGAACCTTTCACATGTTCCAAGATGTGATCTTTATCCTTCATGATCGTCGCCGCGGTTGTACGAGTTAATCCCAGTGTGCTGCCAATGTTTGTAGAACTTTCTCCCTTTTCCAAGCGTTTTACTTTTTCAGCTTTCACATCCGCGAACTTATACGACGAACCCAACGAGAGAGCAGATGAACACGAGAAACAATATGGTGGGCGAGAGTAAACATAGAGGTAGTTCTTGTTCCTCTTCTAATGCCAAATGACAATGTATTCTTTTGCAACGTTCAACAAACTATTTCACATGAAATCGTATTTACGGCTCTGTATTTAGTTCCTTCAATATAACCAAATACATACACAAATAAATAAATAAAGCCATTAAATTTATATATAGAAATACATCTGTGCTGCTAGCTGTGTATTCGTCCTCGGTGCTCACTAACTGCTCAGCACGCAGTTTGAATTTACCGCACTAGCCAGGTACATAAAAAAATTGATTTATTAATAATTTATTAATTATTTATTGGCATCTGATGTAACGGCGGAATGATGTAAAATGGGGACCCCTGTCTATATATACAGAAGCTCCCATACTTACGAACAACTGAGTAATTAATATGCACAGATGCAAACAAAACTCCTTCCATTATCTACCCATGCATTAATGTATGCATTATTGTACTGTACTGTATTATTACATTATTATTTCTCCGTTAAAATTCATCAATACTGTATATTTTATGTTTTATGTAGTAGTTAAGTGTCTTTACCCTAAATACTTTATAGTACTTCATATGGATGTACTATACAGTACTTTTTTTACCTAAACACAACTTACGGACAATTCTACTTACGAATTATTAGATATCTGCTACAAACATTGCTGCTCTTTTCATCTGTCAGCTTATGGAAAGTTTTATTACTTTATTAACTCAGTGGTTTAGTGTCTTTTGTTCTGCTTTATCCAGTCTTTATTGTTGGTATTCCGTCTGCTTGCTAGCTGTTATATATATGTACAGTATATTGAAAGTCACGTTAGTTCCACTTATGAACGTCATTCTGTAAAGTTTGTGTTCATATGTCCCACAATTTGTACTAACACATAAACATCAGTATTTATTTATCATACAGGTGCTGTGGCAAAAGAGAAGCAAAACAAAGACTTGAAGGCCAAAATGAATACTAAGGCTTATTCAATTCGTAAGGAGCCATTGTATCACCACTGTCAACTCTGGGCACCTGACGATATGCCTCTGTGCATGATTGATCCCAAAAAAGCTCAATGGTATATAGACAAAACTCTTGGTCACTTAGTGAGTGAAAATCCAATCATTGTGCGTTTAAATTTTGAACCAGCAGGACGTCCATTAATGGAGACTAATGAAGGAAAATTTCGTCTTCAAGAGAGGGAAAATTTATGTGTAGTTTGTGGAGTGAATGAATCTTACATCAGAAAAAATATTGTTCCTCATGAATATCGAAAATATTTCCCTCAAATATTGAAATCTCATGAGAATCATGACATTGTTTTGTTATGTGTCAATTGTCACAGACTAAGTAATGTTTATGATAATAGCTTGCGTAATCGGCTTGCTGAAGAATTTAATGCACCTCTTAGTAGTGAAAATGGCATTAAAACTACAGTTGACAATTCTCTGAAAGTTGTTAAGAATGCTGCGAATGCTTTATTAAACTGCCGTGAACAGATGCCCGAGAACAGAATCATGGAACTAGAATCTGTTCTGAAGAAATATTACACCACTGAGACCCTAACTGAAGAGCATCTTTTAGAAGCTTGCAATATCGATGTGAAAATATTAAATAAAAATTATCAAGCTCATAGCCATAAAGTATATGAAGCATACCAGAAAATAGGCATTATTAAATTGGAACAGAGGTGGCGAGAACATTTTCTGAGTTATATGAAACCAAAATACATGCCAGACTGCTGGTCTGTTACACATAATGCCATAAAGGTTCAACACAAAATGAGTTCTTTGGCACCTGACCACCCAGACAGAGAAATGTACAAAATGATCTTGGCTGGAACTGATGGATTCTTAAACATGCAAAATGTTCCTCATTTTATTAGAGAGGCTACACCAATAGCAGAAATATAGTTAAGATTATAGTAATTCCTAGTACTTTGTGGGTGTTGTGGCCCTGAAGTTTTAATGACCAGATATCTTTTATCTCTCGTTAATAGCATAAATCTAGAACGTAAGCCAAGTATATAAAGTTATTTGGTGTATTGCAATTCCTAGAGCCACAATTGTTTGGAAACCATTATGAAACGTTGCTAACTGATTTTGTATTAGGTGGTTAGACTGCACTTGGAAAACATATTACTGTTAAATATTATAGCATAAAGTATATTTTTTCCGTAGCTATAAATTTTTAAAAGTAATATAGCAATTGAAAATATTCTTGTAAGTACACTAATATTGAGTTTCTTAAATATACCTTGAATACAACTGTACTCTAGTTTTGTATATTAAACTTCTCCCCTGAAAGAAGAGAGTACACTTAGCATCATCTTGAAATGATTTATGCTAAAGTTTTCATTAGTTTAATACACCTTTCGATATGCTGAACAATCCCAGCATCTTATTTCTTATCATAATATTGATGTATTTGGTAAATGTTGATTTATTTTACTGTTTGTATAATTTGGGGCCTGAAAAAGCCACCCTTGGTTGTGAATACTTCTTATTCTGACAGGACTAAAAACAAACTTGAAATGTTCATGGAGGATATTTTGTAATTCCTTGCCATCATCTCTGATCTCTCTCTAGTGCTTTTAAAATTTATAAATACCTTCTTAGATTTCGCTTGGGACCACAGGTTTAGCAAACTTATGTGAAGGAAATTGAGTAAAACACCAAAGATAATATTATTGATAGAGCCTGGCTGATATTGTTTTGTCATTGTTAAATCCCCCAATGTGTGGGTAGACACAAATTCGAGCTAGGTAATTAATGCTGGATGCCCTCCCTATTTCCCTTCTGTGGGTTTCATTGTGGATCTGTCACCTGAGTCAAGAACTCTAACCACTGTGCTACCGTATTTCCCATTAGAGTCTGGCTAATTAATATTGAAATATAAAGGTTATATCTGTTTGAGATACTTCCCTGTTGGCATGGTTCTTTTGTATTGTAATGATTATTTGTGTAGTTTTCTTTAATCACAAGCCTTCAAAAAGCACTTATTCAACATGATCTGATATTAATTAGGTTGTGTACAGCTCAAGAGCAATCAGAGGCTGCTAACATTTAAGTCAAGACAGTGTACCATGTTTTCTCATGTCCGTATTGATGGGTGAGTTTTATATTTCCGGTATTTCTCTAATGTTTGTAGTTATTAATATTGTATGTTAAAAACAGTATACAGACACTCCCCAACTTTTGAAAGATTCAAGTTTCAGAAGTCCATTCGTAAGTAGAATTGTTTGTATGTTGTTTTTAGGTCAAAAAAAGCGTTAGGCTATACAGTACATACTTATGCAGTAAGGTACAGTACTTAGGCTAGACATTTAACTACTACATAAAACATAAAGGATACAGTATTTATAAATTTTAATACAGTAATAATATGGTAATAATACAGTACAGTACAGTAATACATACTTTAATACATGGTTAGATAATGGGTAAGTTTCTGTTCATATCTGTGAATGTTCATAACTCTGTTGTTCGTAAGTAGGGGAGCTTCTGTATCCAGTTTCATAAATATGCCACCTGAAAATTAGTATTTTACCAAAGTATTCTATACATTACATTAAACAGGAATATTTCCAGGGTAATAAATATACTAAACACGGAGACAGGAATGAATGCAAATATTTCAAGTCTTGGTTGTATATCCCATCTCTAAAGTCATGTGTATTGGAATTTTCTGGTGACTTTTCATGTTCTCATGTTTTTATGCACATACTCATACCTCAGCTTTATGGACCCCCGTTTAACAGATATTGGAAGCAGCGGACGAATACAGAGCAGTTAATTTAGTATTTTTCAGTGTAAAAGATTGGCATGCAGCTGATGGAGTTGTGGCAATACTGGACAAGAGCTAGCCACTAGTTGCGGTAGGTCTTCGCTGTATTTACATTGGTGAGAATGAAACCTTATTGTTCTATTTTTTGCTTTTTATAAGAGTTTCAGTGTTATAGTGATTAGTCAAAATTTTCTGAAAATAAAAATGTTGATTGTATTTTACATGGTACAGGTGTTTCATATTGTCACATTGGATGTTGTGCTTGGTTAAAAGTATTATTCCTCTTTTTCGTAATATAATTGTTGATATTCGCCACTACAGACCCTGTTTTGGTAACAATGGACAATTGGCAATATTGGACCGGTTCCCATATGTCTGTTAAAATGAGGTATGAGCAATAATTCCAAAAAAGCCCTGCTCCACTGGAATGGGTTAAGAAGATATGTTGCTTTAAAATAAATGGGAAACTGTCTTTGGGTATTGTTGGCAAATAGGTATATTTTGCATCACATATTGGAAAACTATCAGGTAAGACTCGGTGATGCCTCACATTTATAGCTGCTTGAACTTACGACATTAAATTCATATGTATTTTAAGATTTTTCTTGTTGGACTTCAGGATTCAAGTATTTTATTTGTAAAATAAAAGTTTTGGTATTTTTAATCCTTTAACTCTTGATTATTTAGTAACATATGAAACTTGAGTGTAGATTCCTTTAGAAAGTAGTATGGAAGGATTACAAAAATATGACAGCAGAAAACACAGGCAACATATTAGTCAGTTTTAAAGTCTCCAATAGAGTATTGCAAGATGTGATGTTAGTATCTGATGGCTTTGGCTCAATGTTCACAGCATTGTATACAAGCAGAATACAGAGGATACGTCATGGGGCAAAGAAATACTCGTGATTGTTTTTGACTGGGAAAGTTTATAACACTAATTATCAAAGAGAAGAGGAACCCCTTGGAATGAGAATCTTACCTTTGTATGCGGGCATGTGACACCACAATACAATACAGAGCAGTTGTTTCAAAAGGAGTTAGTGTGGTATATGAACACCACTCTAGATATATATTCAATGGTTAAATAGTCATTGGAACTGAACTGCTCTGTTCCAATGTTTTTAAATAGGTCTGTTAATTTTCAAATGGTAACAGGAAGTTGCATTTAAATTTTTTTTTAATTGTTTGTATATTTTTGCAATGTAACTTATTATTTTGACAATGTCAGAAACACCATATTATGGGGATGAAGTTTTCACTTGTGCATGACACTATATGAACTGCAATAATTTTATTTAAATTAATTGATTTCCTTCTAATCTTTAAATCTGTACATTTAAAATGTTGACTAACAAAAATACCAATAAAATAAGAGGAGGACTTGGATCTTTTTAGTAACTTAAATGTTAGGGAATGCAACTTTCACGACACAATGAGAAAATCATTTAACAAAAAGACTACTTATACCTGAAAGCACTGTACTTATTGTCTTCAATATAATTAAAATTTTTCAGTCATGACTGTATTAATTGCAATATGGATACATGAGAGATCACTACATATATTAACCTTCTCTACTCTGCCATAATTTACTCTCTATTGCATATATAATATTCAAGAAAAGGGAAAAACTGTATATGCAAAGTGGCTCTTCACAATGTATAGCTACAAAAAGGATAGTGACTTTTCCCATCTTTTTGGACTATCTTACTAGCTGTGTTAAAGAAGTGGGAAAAGTAGAGGAGATGGAGTAGCTCTTCATAAAATACTCAATATATGTAAACAGTATCTTCTTCGTCTACATCTTTTCCCACTTTTATGTGGGGTCGATGTTTCTGGCAAGTGTTCTCCATATGTTCCTGTCCCATACCTCATCACCCATCAAACCTTTAGACCTCAGGTCGTCATTGCTGCAATCCATCCACCTACGCTTTGGTCTCCCCCTCCCTCTCCCACCCTGTATATCCTCCCAACGAGTATATCTACTCGTATTTCCCTTTTCTACAATTATACTTTTAGTAAAGTTCAAGAAAAGGGATGAAAAGTGGATATTCTGCTTACATCTATCAAGTGTTTTATGAACGGCCACTCCATCTTTGCACATTTTTCCTTTTCTAGAACAATGCTAGATATATAGTCAATAAAAAGGGGAATAGTAGCTGACTCATTTGTATCTATACAACATATATTGAGAAGCCACTCCGTGTCTACAACTTTTCCCTTTCCTTGAAGAGGCATGAGCTACAGAAAGGGTATTGATTATAATGGAGTAGAAAGGATAATATAAGTAGAGATGGAGTAGCCATTCATAAAGTACTCTATAGATGTCAGAGGTATATATGCTTGTCTTTCTTTGCTACAGTATTACTAATGGCCAAGTTCAAAAAAAGGGAAAAGTTGTGGAGATGGTGGCTTTGATTAATATATAGTATAGATGCAAAAGGTACATCAACTCATCTTCTCTATGCTACAGTATGTATTGTAAGCCTAATATATTCAAAATAATTTAAAGTTGTAGGGCAGTCGTTCAACAAGAAAATTTACATACGTACATATACATTTAAAGTATTTGCAATTTATAAATTTGAACATCAGTGTTTTTGACTTGCTATACTTACATGTATTCAAAGATCTGGCATGCACTGCAGATTTTATGTACAATGGGAACAACTCGAAATAAAATTAGAATACAAGTAGTTTCAATTATGACCGTCTATCATAGAGAGCTTGCTTATGAGTATTTAGAAAGATCATAATACAGTAATGACAGACTCTGTGTGCTCTTTGGAGAAGGAAACTATGTACATAGTACTATCGTACATTACTTATGCAATATCACAAAATACTGATTTTTATTGTACCCCTTAATCTATGAATAAAAGTCTATGCTCCTTTCCATATGCTAAATATACATTAAAGTGACCTAATTCAGTGTTCTGTGTCTTTAAAACGTACATCCCAGTACATTAAAATATTCTGTATTTAATGTCACTAATGTAGTTCAAAACAAATTTTAATGCAGAAACACTAAGATCACTGTACACAGAGAATTATGTTTTAAAATAGATGCAACACAACAGTGAGGAATGTTCAAGCTGACAGTTAATTTACCCAAGAATTAATATTAAGTACTATGTTATTATGAGAAAGTTTCATATATATATATATATATATATATATATATATATATATATATATATATATATATATATATATATATATATATATATATATATATATATACACAAAAACATTGCATCATCTTAATTTCCTATAACTTCTCCGAACTAAAATTCTTCTCCCCAGTTTCCCCAGTCATCACAGGATTCTTGTGCAGTTAAGTCATTATTACCGACTGTTTTCTCTTTTAATAGTATTGTCTTTGGGGATACGCTGTTACTTTCTCTATGTTTACTGGACTTCTCACTATTAAGTAAAGTACTTTTTTCTTCTTGTGATGAATTTTTAGAAAGAACATCATTATTTATCCCACATGGAGCTTCATTGTTCATATCAAAATGCTCCCCCATAATATCGTCCTCCCAAGCATCACCTACATCTGTACCATTAAAGTCAAGGCATGCTAGAGTTTCAGATACAGAGGGTGACCTCTCTTTAGGTCCAGGCCTTGTTTTATAATTAGCTTCCAGCAACATAGTCTCAAGGTCATACTTTTTAATATCAAATTTGGGCATAATATCAGCAAACAAATCTAATTCTTTGTCATGCTTTTTGTTGATCTTTATAGCTAAGACATCGTACTCTTCACCAAGATTTATATCTTTTACTTTTTGTGCTGATTCTCGGGAGGATTCTCTTATGAGAGACCTTGTTAGTTTCATACCAGAACTTTGCTTTGCTGGGTAATTGGACTTCATGTTTATTTCAGTTTGGGCCGACGTTGAGTGTGATTTCAGGTATTTACTATCGCTTTTCTTGTTGTAGGCACCCTGAGAAATAGGGGTTTCCTTTGTTTTTGGAACATGAACTTCCATCGCCATTTCCTTTGAAGGAGTATCATCCTTATTCAAAGTGAGTAGGACATTTGAAAAATCCTCAGAAGGTGTGTCTTGCATTTCCTCCCAGTCAGACCATGCCTCACTGTCACTGACAACAACAGCACGAGCTCTTGGCATATTGGCTGGACTGCCACTATCTTCCCCTCCATCAGGCGAACTCCTTTCTGGTATTTGTGACAATATCATACTATCAAAAGATATATTATCCAAAGAAGTAATTTCAGATTTTTCATTCTGACTTGATGATTCTGGAGGTAATGATATTGTTCTTGGTGGTGGTGGAGGTGGCTCTGTGTGTATAGATAAAATAAATTATTATGTAAAAAAAATAAAAGTATAATTTAAATATCACATTAGTGAGGGGAAGCACGAAATTGGCCTTAGCATGTTGTATGAGATAACCGAAAGGGATATCTCCAGTGATAAGGGTAAAAGAATTCCACCATCGTCGTCTTCACAGTGTAAGGAACAATAAATACGGGATCATAGGGCTGGCAACCCCTCACTCTGAATAATTTGCCCTACCACTAAACAAATGACAAAGAAGGTGAGGATGAGCCGGGTATTTTGAAACTGTTTTACTTCAATTATTTTGCTATAGTTGTTGCATCCACTCTGCTAGATCAGAGGGATAGAGCATTCTGTTGGAAAATATTGATAACATTGTGTAAGAGGGATAATAAAGACTTTGAAAAACTTATCACACCTACCTGATTCCTTACATACACTTGATGGTGAGAGATGAGATCTCTCAATGTTACTGGAATATACTAAATGCACTGTCGACGCTTTGTTCATGGGTAATGTTGCAGCAGCCTGAAAATTAATTTTAAGTCTTATCATGAAACAACTCTTCCCATTCAGGGTAGACATAGAAAGAACAAACCCATCATTTACACTCACAAACACTCTCTTACTAGCTGAATCTTGCTAAAAACTTGCATAAAAACTTTCTATACTCTGCATATACTTAAAACTTTCAAAGAATGCAATCACTGCTAACAATTCGTATACAGGTGTTCTTTCGGGAAGCCAAAACATTTTCAACGCCATTTTCTCTTCGTCTTCCATTTTTCTTAGATTATATATACTGTACCAGCTTCACACATCTATGTTGCTCTCTCCTTTCCTTTGCCTTCTGAATAACCATATCATCAGAATACATTAACGTAAAATACTATTTATACAACTATAAAAATTTTACTGTTGCTTTCTTCATAACTACCCTTGTCTAAACTCTATAAATACTATTCCACCATTCTTGGCAAAAGTCATGCTATATATTTTGTTTTCTATTATGTGTGTGACAATGAGACAGGCAAGAAAACTGCCCTTAGCAGGCCTCGGCACCAAGAAAAAAATTGAGGAAGAAAAAATAGGAGTTTAAGGACAAGGCTGATATAAGAGAATAATACACATTAGGAAAAGGTTAGGTTGAAAGAATAGTCCAAGTAATGAAGACTTAGAATTATAGCAGAATTAGGCCCTGGGATGACGAAAGATATCTGCTTTTTGAAGGAAGATAGATCAAAAGAATTACGAAAGACAGGAGGAAGAGAGTTCCAGAGTCTGAAGGTGGATGGGAAGAAGTCACTGCACCGACCAATCAGCGAGCTACAAATCAACAATACCTATGAGACGAGGCCGCTGAGTGAGCGCTACACAGCCTCGGCAGCAGAGGATGGATGCAACCCTACCAACTCATCAGAGCAGTGGTGGAAGTAGAAATGACGCAAAAGAGAAAGGGACTGATATCTTTGAGTGAAAAGAAAGAAAATCAAGATCAGAAGCAGGAGAAGGGTCATTGATGAGTATGGATGCCTTAGATTCAACCCTATAAAGGAGATAAGTATAAGAAGAAGCACCTCAAACATATGAACAGTATTCTAAGCAGGGACAGATAAGACCTTTATAGATTTTAAATAACAGATAAAATACTATTTTGTATATAACAGTTAGCAACCCCTCAGTTGCTACAATGAGAGGTGAGGGAAGATAGAATCCCATATTCATATGCTCTGCATGTCTTAGACATTGAAAAGAGGGAAGTCTGTGGTAGTGGGAGAGTAAAAATTTCGATCACATATTTCTCGCAAGTCTTATATGGAGACAGAAAGGGATCCCCTGATGGCTGAGGATAGAGAATTATATTCTCAATCTTTTCAATACTTGGGAACTCATTAGAAGAGATATTCCTGGTAGGGGGAGAAGGAATTTCTCCTCATCTCTTGTGAATTAAAGGAATATCCTTGGTGACCAGGGAAAAAGAATGTTGCCTTCATATTCCCTGCATGTCTTGGTTAATTACAGAAAGGGGTATTCCTGGTTGTAAAGAAGAAAGAATTCGGCCCTCATAATCCCTGGAGGTCTTACGAGCTGAAACAAACGAATATCTCTATTGGATGGGGAAAAAAAATCCACCATCATCTGGTTGTGTTGAGATATGATTGATAAAAAGAGCCCTTGCAATGAGGAAGAAAAAAGTTTACTCTTATTCGCGCATGTCTTGGGAGGAGATTAAAAAGGCATTAATAGTGGTGGGGGAGAGAGTCTTATCCTCTTATTTCATGAATGTCTTTGGAGTTGACTAAAACAGATATCCCAAATGATGGAGGAGAAAGTTTATTCTTCACATTAGTTACAACTCTAAATATGTGACTAAAAAGGTAACCCTGAGATGAGGGGAAAAAAAGTCAGTACTTGCACTGTTTGTGTGTCTTGATGGGTGCCTAGAAGGGATATCTTTGGTAGATGGAGAGAGGGAGAATTTTGAACTCATTTCCAGGATGTCTTGGGAGGTGATTAAAATGTATATCATTGACAATAAGGGAGAAAGAGTTCTATCCTTATGTTCCCTGCATGTTGTAGGATATGACTAAAAGTTAAATAGATATCCCTGGTAGGGGGATGACAATAAATCCATGTCTGTTATTCCCTGCATGCTGTTGAAAGCATTCTGCTGCCTGGATGATGATAAATAATAGTAACAATAGTAATTTTAGCAAGAGACTCACCTTTGGCTTTGCTGTAGTGAAAAGATTTTGTCTGTTCTCTCCTATTACAGTGTTAGCACCCAAAATGGGCACCAGATGAGCAAGGGCATGAAGTGTAGACATAACTAGATTATCACTAGAATCTCGTATTCCAAGTAAAAGCTCAGGTAGCTGAGGGAAAACAAGTATTTGAATAAAGTTTATGACAAAATATGTCACGTAATTGTTTATGACAACATTTGTAAGGTTAGTAGAAAATGAAATCGAAAAAGTGCATATAAAGAAAAAATGAAAAAAGAGAGAGAGAGAGAGAATGTCAACAGTTACCTTCAGAGAAATGATTTCAAGGATTTCATTGTATTTTACATGTATAATCATTTCTCAACATGTAACAGTTTTTGGAATGAAATAAAAAAATTTATAACTTCCACAAACACGGAATGACAATGAAAACTCAGTTATGAAACTAAGTAATGAGTAAATAATAAAATACAGAATAAAAGTGGAATTACTTACTATATTCTGTGATAATATATCCTTTGGTATCATAGCAACATAATTCGGAAGATACGACAGTAAAATACTGCGAACGGTGGCATCGTGAACACTGAACAATCTGATAAGCTGAGGTATAATATCTCTTTCATATATCTTTTTATTAAACAGCCCAATTCCATCGTCCTCTAAGAGAAAGGAAGAAGTTGCATTAATAGCATAATTCTTTAATTGTAATATGAGGAACAGTCAGGTTAGTTGTAAAACGAAAGAATCACCAAACATTTTACATTTTCTAAGTTTAATTACATTATCATTACTGTACTAAAATTCATTACTACTGCATACTTAATGTTTTATGCAGCAGTTAATAGGCATCAGAGAGGATTGTAATTATTACACAAGGTTCCAGGATCCATTGTTCCAAATATTCCCATTGAAGAGAGTGATAGAGAGATATTTCTCACAAAGACGAAGTCCAAGAAGTTCCACTTTCACACAGGGCCAAACATCTTTTTTCAAGAAAAGCGTCATCAGCAAAGATTGTTCTGTACTTCTTATTCCTTGGTGCTTTTCCAAGGTTAGATAAAAATTAAATGGTAGTGGAGAAATCTCTGGATATTTCATATGTTGGTGAAGCAGTAGTGTGGCAAACCAGATAAAAAACAATCTTTGCCGAAGACACTCTCTTCAACAGGGATACCTGAAACAAAGGGTTCTGGAACCTTACGTAATTATTGCAGTTCTCTGTGGTGCTTAACCAACATATACAGTGGAAAGAAAAAAAAATTCCGAATTGTGGTTACCTTGCAGGCTTCAGTGGGATAAGGAGTCATCTTAAAAACATTGAAAACAAAGTCTTGATGTTTTGAAAAACAAAACAAAAAAATACAAATTTAACTACCTTTTGGTACTAGTACAATAGGCATCAGATGAGATGCTGCAGCAGGATGTAACAAAAGAGGTCGGCTAAGTAGAGCACCAGCCAAGGTTCTTGATATAAGTTCCTCATCATATTGTCGCAGCTGTTCTCCTACAGCTCTTTGAGACAAAACACAAAAGATATCAATTATCATACTCAATTTTACAAAGCTGAACAGTAAATACATTAATTAGCATATACTGTATAGCATTGCAAAGCTGAACAGTTATACAGTTAAATACTGCATATATATATATATATATATATATATATATATATATATATATATATATATATATATATATATATATATATATATATATATATATATATATATATATGCTCCTCTACTTAAGTACATTTGATATATGAACATCCCTTAGGCCCGAAGCACATACAAAATCTTTCTTCATTCCTAAGTCTTGCACTCTCTTCCCTGTTCCACTGACATACCATGTATATAAACGTCATAATACACATACAACATCAAGAGCGTATATTTCATGACAAAAGTTTACAGAGTTGTAATGTTATATCAATATCTTTAACATTTATTCGGCCAAGATCTGAGTAAAGGCAACAAAAACAGCAAATACTGCACTGTAGATAGCCAAGAGAAGTTAAATAATCATAAGAGCAGTATTAATCTTTCCAAATTTTGTACAGCTTACTATATGAGAGTATTTCATATATACTTACTTTAGGAACTCATCTCTGCTATCCTCTGACAAAAGGAGGAGATTGGTTAAATTATCATGGATTCTTAGGAAATCGTGGCTAAAGACAGAATGATCAGCAAGGTTTGCTAATCTAGGTCTTTTGCTCCAATCCTGATTTAATCCTTCTTCTGTGATCAGTTTCAAAAAGTCTTCTGCTCCGGTTATTTCTGGAAAGGAATAGCAATTCTATATTCGTACAAAGATATTTTACTAATAGTAATGTAAGAATATGAACATAAAACACAGCATGTTGGCTACCACCTCCTCAATCATTGAGTCAATAATAAAACTTACAAGGGCATAATCTAACTCTTAAGTCAGTACATTATATCAAAATATTATGCCTGTAACTAATTACTATACTAATAACATTATCCCGGGTGGAGAAGAGAAAATATTTTACCATGACTCTGTCAAGAGAAGGCAATATGTATAAAATAATACGAATTATCTAATAAAAGAAAGATTTATGAATTACATTATAGTCAGTTCTTTACTATAGGTCAGCAGAGCATCTCATTATCTATAAATAAACTGAAATATGTACCTGAGGTTACTTTTAGTGAAAAATAACTCATTAATAACTATACCCTACCTGAGACAACATCGGGAGACAAGATGTCTTTCACAAAAGAAGAGAATGCATAACAATCTCTGGCATGTTGATATGTTGGGGATATTCTTGTTTTATCATCAGGTGGAATACATTTCTCATGGCAGTAAGCGCTGATATGCTCTATGTGATCACGTGTTAACTCTCCAAAGCTGAAAAATAAAATTCATTATAAATTTTTAGGGTTTATATGAAAGTTAATAAAGCCTATTTCACTAGAAAGAAGATTTCTTGGTAAGAAAATGTTAAAAAACTAGTTTAGCAATAAATGTTACTATATACAACTTTGTTAAAAAAGCAGTGCCCGGAAAATATATTTTCATGGAGTACTGCACAAAACACTTCAATATGGTTGAATTCAACCATTTAATATGGTAAATACAAGCAAGAAAACACATAATAAAGATACAAATATCACAAAAGAAAACAATTTATATTATTTAGGAGAAAAAGAACATAAAAATGAGAGAAGGAAAATACTCTAGCATGACAATAAATAGAGTGAGGCAAGATAAGGAAACTCATATTTTGTTTGCAGGCAAGAGTTCAATAGGTCCTGATTTTGAATTGTGTAAGTTGAGACATATGGCATAAATTTCCTTACGGCATTCATAATGTTGAGGTCCAGTTTATCATTAGATTACATAAAATCAACATTGGAGAGTCTCAAAATTTCACTTATATGAAAATCCCAAAACATTGAAGAAAATGTCTATGATTCAAAAAGATCAGTGTTAGAAAGGGATGGGTACATTATCTGATGCTTTAAAACATAAATACATGGAGGAAGCATCATATCGTATCACATAAAATATTTATGCTCTAAGCTTTAAAAACATAAAACAGTTAACATACATACTAACATGTACAATGAGTGCAATCCACCCATGTAAGGGGTTGGCTGACTCAAAGCACAAGAAGTGACTTAATCTCAATCACCCTCTTAGCTTCTTGGGAATAAAGGGTCACCACACTTCCCTCCCCCACTTCACTGCTTGAGTCATTCACACGGTAAGTGGGTAAGGATCTTTTTCTGGGAGGTCCCACAGCCGTAGCTGGATTTAACCCCACCACTTCATCTCATCGCAACCTCTCCCATACCCATGTGTCCCAGCACTGAGAAGGTGTGGGCAAGCCCTCCACTCTCCACTCGTCTCTATTTAGGTATTTTCTCTTTCTAACGCCAATGGCATACCCTGCACACCTAGTGCTCTCATCCTATATATTCATTTCAATTTAGGTCTTCCTTTTGGTCTCACTTCACCTTCTGCAAGTCCTTTCTTATTCATTTTTCCATATGTCCAAATTATCTCAGCACTATCTGGTCTAACATAACCAACATCTTTCTTATTCGGGGAAAATAGCTCAACTCATGTAAAATATAATTACCTGCATGAGTATTCTAGCCCCCACAGTTTCCAAGCACCCTCTGCTGTTACAAATATACTGCCTGCACTGACATTGTTGTGACTGACTCCAGCCTTATAATAAAGAAAAAAGTTAGAAATAATTTACACATAATACTGTAAAACTGGTATGCATTGGAAGTAAACGATAATAAATTCAAAATTACATATCTAAGCACCATATAAAACAGAATATCTCGCTAGAGTGCGTGATAAATTTCAGGTAAAAAAAAGTATCTATCATAGTCACAATCCCAAGAAAGGACTAAAATATATTGTAATTAATACTATTTCCCAGCGTGAAACTGATCGAGAGACTAGCATTATGTCACAAATATCATAATTCGTTTACCCTGTCATGAAGAAATACAAGTGTATCGATAACAGAGAGGAATCCTGCAGATATATGGAGAGGTGAAAACTTGTCAAGATCTTGATGCACAAGAGGAGTACCTCTCTCAGTGACAATAATAACTTCACCTCCTATTATTCCCCCATCAAGATACTTCAACAGGCCTGGATGTCGATATACTCTGCTAGCCTGTTCAAGAGAGTTCTAGTTTAACAGTGAATTGTGCTAGTATGGATTTTCAACACCTACTGTATACATATATATAAGTACCATAAATACGTATTTAAAATAAATATCAAAACAGTGCATATATCCAATCCCAAGTGCAACATTTGCGAGCTACTCAGGGATACGATAATATTAAAAATAAAGCGTTTAGTAACGTAGCTATATAATTCTGGTTATACGTATAACATTTGATTTATTTCTATGTAATAAGCATATTTTTATGTTGCAAATAGAAGAGCATGACACTGGTGAGATATTTAGCCAAAAAATACCTGACATTTATATTGCCAGTATATAGTTTCACATGAAAATAAATACTGTATGTTGGATTGAGCACTGAAGGTGCGCAACTTGAATCAAGTTCAAGATATATTCGGTTTTAACCGAGTAACCATAGCAAATGATTCAAAACAAAATAAATAAATTGACAATGAAAACTCTCTGAGGCTACATAAATGATACCTGGAGTGCTCGCTCAATATAAGGTCGTTTGCGAGAGCTGGCTGGATGAGCAGCAGAAAAAACTGTAACAGGAGTACCATCTAACTCCCCCGGGGTCATAGTCCAGTCCTCATATACCTGAAGAAAGTAGTAAAATTATACACAATGCAAATTCTTTTAGTCCCAGTTCCTTGTGAACTAACCTCCTGTACTTATCTAATTGTACTTACGGGAAAAAGCCCCATGCTCATAACTCCCCCGTTTCCTGGCCGGTTCCATATTTATACTTATTGATACTTATCATACTTGGGTATTATTATCATTATATTTTTTTTATAAAAAAGGAATAATATATCTCACTAAGACAATAAGGGGTCCGGGGGAGAAGCCCCCGACTAGGGAGGACGCATTCTCCTAGGTGCGGTTAGGTTAGGACGCACCAAAAATGTTTTCTCGACACTTGTTTTTGTGAAATAAATGTTTTTGAGCTTCATTTCTGCTTTCCCCCCACCCAAAACCTCGATTCCCAACACTTCCCCCTAATGATTGTTATGGGTAAGGGGGGGGGGCATGGAAAGTCTACATTGAGTGTTTAGAACCAGAAATGGAGTTTAGAATCGTTGTTTCACGAAGAAAACTGTCGGAAAAATATATTGTTATAAGAAAATAATCTCCTCTTCTAAAAATTTACCCATACTTGTTCTTAAAACTATGGATTGAGTTAGCATTAACTACATCCTCGCTTAGTGAATTCCAATCAACTACTCTTACATTAAAAAAAGGACTTCCTTACAGCCTGCAAAGAAGTTTTCTTGCAAAACAGACATTCTGGCTTCACTAATAATAACAAGTAGTTTTGTTTTTCTACCTGCAAAATTGTAAAATATCTGCCACCGAAAATCGACCTACCTCTCCTTTATCCCGGTCCACTTCTAAGTGCCCGAGACCACTTTCGGCATTGCCCATTTTGGTTGAAAGTGAACTCGACTTATTTAAAGAGGGCAGTGTCACTAGTGACACTGCTCAAGTGTTTGTTCCAATGTCAAATTTCTTTTGAAATGTACCACAATTAGGTATATATGCCTTGCGTTGGGAGATCTTGTAGTTACACACTTCCCGAATTGTCAATAAGTCAGCTGGTGTCCTAAAAGCCAACACCAAAGCTAGATTTAGGATAAGTTAATTCAACCAAATAATGTCTATTTACAGTGTGAATAATGAGCACAATGTCATTAATTATATAAAATCTATAAATTAAATGAGTTCTTAGACCCAAAGCAAATTTACTAATAGAGACACCATAACCTCTACGTTATACATTTCTGTTCATGATCAAGCATATATCAATATTTCTTCCTCTTGCCAAAACAAAAGGTCTTCTTCTTAAAAATTAAATTGGGAAATATAGGCCTGAGTTCTATATTTTCAATATATTTTAAGCTGCAGTTGATTTAGTAATGTAGCATTAAAACAAATAAACAATATATAGTGAGAATTATTTAGAATTTATACTAAATATAGTAGCAGGATGGATTGCATCAATGACGACCTGAGGTCTAAAGGTTTATTGGGTGATGAGGTATGGGACAGAAGCATATGGAGAACACTGGCCAGAAACATCGACCCCACATAAAAGTGGGAAAAGATGTAGACGAAGAAGAAGAAGACTTGTATTAAAGGAAGTTAACATTTGGAAAAACTTTACAAATTAACCTCTGCCATCAGAGAGTTCCCCATGGTAGCGCACCCACCCATCATAGACATTAAGTCATGGCATGGCTTCATGAAACAGCTGTCCCCCTTCATGGCTACAGCACCTACTATGGAACATTTTATTGAACTCTTGAAGAAATCGATGGACAAGCAGGCGCACTGGGATGACCAACTCCAACTAAAGTTCTGCCAGGTGCAGGCAACCACCTGACAGCTGGCAAAGGACAGACTTGTCTATTACAACAAGACCTGCCCCACTTTAGCAATCACCAATTGGAACTGAGGAGGCATCAGTTTCGTCATTCTACGGCAGTACTGCAGGTGTACCTCCACAGACACACCCCTCAGCTGAAAAAGAAGGTGGCGCCTGGCTCTGTGTAATAGCTGTCTCTTTACCCCTGTGGAGGCCGGGTATGCTGCTGTAAAGGGAGAGGCTCTGGCTGTTGCCTGGTGCCTCCGCAAAGCAAAACTCTTCCTATTGGGTTGTCTGACGCTCATGCTGGTCACCAACCATCACACCTTGGTGACGCTTCTAGGGGAGCAAGCCCTTGCAGACATTGTCAAACCAAGGTTATTTTGACTCAAAGAAAAGACTTTTCAGTATAAATTCACCGTTAAGTACATGCCCGGCAAAAGGACTTCTGCTGCAGAGTTCGACTATCCCTCTTTAAGGGCACCCCCAAATTTAGAGGACAACGACTAAGAAGATGACTGAGTAGCAGCCATGACCCTGGCTATTGTGGCGGCACTAGGTCAGGAAGACAGCATCATCATGGATGAGGATACACTCTCGAGTGCAGCTGCGAAGGACCCCATCTCTCAAATACTCGTAGCTCAAGTATTAGTGGGTGACATGCCCACCCAAAAGGTGCAGGAATTAGTGTGTCTCTGCCCTTCCTACTGCATTAGAGACAGACTAGTCATGTCCCACAACATGGTGATATGCACCTACAAGCAAGGCTGCGTTTGCCTAGTCATCCCAAAATCACTCTGCCACAAGATTGCAGCTAATTTACATGCACGTCATCAAGGACTAGACTCAGTGCTCATATGAGCTAGACAGACAGTATCTTGGCCTGGCATGGAGGGGAATCTGCTGCACTACAGACCCACCTGCATCTCCTGCAACATCCACACACCCTCCTCTCCGCCTGAGGCTCCAATTTACCCCCGACCCCCAAATATCCCTTCAAAAAGACATTGATGGACCTCTTCCAGCTTGGGGGACACATGTACCTGGTTAGATAGACTCATGGGTCAGCTGGGGATCGCACATTTTTGCAGTGGTACCTCCTCCAGTAAAATCATTGCTAAAGTACAAGGATTCTTCACTTGGTGGAGGGCACCGGAGCAGTTGTCAACAAACAGCGGAACTAACCTGGGGATTGAGGAAATGCTTGCCTTTCTCAAAAGATGGGGGGGAGTCTCAGTCCATCTATCTTCCACACAATACCCCCAGTCTAATGGCAGAGCCGAAGTCGCCTTAAAGGATTCTTCACTTGAACATGTGCTAATGGCAGCTTGGACAAAGACAGGGCAATCCCAGGCTCTACTCCAATACCTAAACACACTGCTGCGGTACATATGCAAGTCCCCTGCATAGTTGGCAATGGGGAGACAGCTCAGAGACGGTATACCAACGGCGAAACAAAACTACAAATTCAGTACGTACTGGCATCGCATTCTCCATCAGCAAGAAACTCAAATGGCCCTCACTGGGAACAAGCCTACGTTTCCCGTGGGACAAGTTGACTGCCAGCTAAAGCCTTTGCTAGTGGACTCACATCAGGATACAGGATCCCTCCTTGAAGCGGTGGGACAGAATGGGGGTCATTATGGCGGCACACCTGTTCTTCTTCTTTTCCCACTTTTATGTAGGGTCGATGTTTCTGGCCAGTGTTCTCCATATGTTCCGGTCTCATACCTCATCACCCAACAAACCTCTGACAATATATTTTCAGGCTAGACAGAAGCAGCAGAGTATCTGTAAGATATCGCACACACTTGCAACAAGTTGGGGAAGTGCCCCCATATCACACCAGTCATTTGTGAGAAAGAATATCAGCCAGCTGTTGCTCGATCACCCTTGCATCTGCATTCGCTACCCACTCACCACCAACAGAGTACCAGAGCCCAATGGCAGCAGAAAACACCCTACTAGCATTGGAACTATGTTTAATCTGCTGTTATTTTTTTCCCTTCAATGTTTATATCTTGATATTACGTTATTTTCTCTTGTCAGTGTGTTCTGTTAACGTTTGTACCACTCATCCACATCTACCAGTGACTAATCACAATTCAGCGATCCCTTTGAAGCAAGATGAAGATGAAACAGAAATTATCCATTACAATATCAACTCTGTCTAAAAAAGAAATAAACTTTAAAAGGCTGCTGCACAGTTATTTGTTGGAATTGGTATTTTACAAAACAGATAGTCCGAAATAGTTAAGATATGAACCACAGATCCTTGAGTTATAGAATACCGAGTCTCTTGGCCTAGATGAGACAGTATTAAAGTGCATACACTTGCAAAGTAAATGGGTAGTATCAATGTATCAAATGTTTCTCATTCTTTGATCCTACAAAACTTATCTTTATTTTATTTCATTAAAAAAATATTGTGTAACTAAAGATATGTTTTAGCTTTAGTCCAATATAAGGAGAAATAATTAGAACATTTCTTTTTAGGGTGTTATTGACTAGTATAATCAATCATACCAGTATAAAAAGTATTACTCTTCTAAAGTCTAATGGCTATAAGAAAATGTACTTCCAAGGAGTATTGCATACAGGTACTTCTAACTATCACATACAAATCCCTACTTCCTTTTGATGACTCGCTTCGTACAGAAAATTCTACACTGCAGTCTAGTTGACTCTCCTTGTATTAGCCAATTATATTATTAAAAATTAAAACAAAACTTATAAAGTTTTTACACATACAATAATTCCTCACCAAACTTCTCTTGAACTTACATCAATCCCAATTTTACATCGTTTTTGTTAATAAGAGGAAAAATTATATTTATCAGTTTATGCGACTTTAAATCAGTCTGTAAAAAATTATTACAAATCCATATAAATAATCAAACACAAACAATAAAAATAAAAAACAGAATGCAATAATATATAAAATCTATATAATAATTTCAAAGCTTAAAATTTTAGATATACTGTGCACAGTATGCACCGTACATTTCAGGGGGCCTAGGTTATTTTTAAAGGGCATACAGGGGGTGTTTAATTTAATTATCTTGAGTATTCTTTGCATAAACGTAAGTGAATATGTATACATATAACTTCAGTGAATATGCATACATACTGTATATTTATTTAAAAAAAAAACACTGAGCTATTATCAACTTTAAGGGGATGCTGCTTTGGGGTATAGAGGTGATCTAGGTTGTCTTTATAGAGTACTTTCATTTTAAGCCATTTTCTATCATAAATTGGGAGTTTTAGAACAAATTAACGATGTAGGACAAGGTGATACTTTAATTATAATTGTGATATGGAATTTGCTGGCATAAAGAACAAGTTTCCATACATGCCAAGAAAAACTTATATTAACTAGGTATATACACTTAGGATGCATAATGAGTATTCAGAAATATAAGAGCATACACTAAACTATAACATAACTTATAAGTAAATACTTGAGAACACACACACAATAGAACAGAAGTAAACCTTAAAAGAGATGTAACACAATAATAATTAGCAATACATTTTATGTGAAATGATAAAATGTATTTAAAATACTTCATAAAAATGATATGACGATTAACTGAGGATAACATTGAAGAGCCATTGCATACACCGATACAGTATAGGTGAAAGGAATTTCTGTAAATAAACACTTTTAAACAGATGATTGTAACTTTGATATAAAAAATAGCATAGTATACACACTGATATTTAATAAAATATCACGGTGTTTTTTTTAGGAATTACCAAAGTATCAAACTATGGAATTATTCTTGATAGCTGGGGAGAAAGAACTTCCTCTCCTATTCCTATGCTGCAAAGGTGACTAAAAGAGATAATCCTGGTGATGGAGAGAAATAATTCTACCATTGTATAGCCAGTAAGTGGTAAAAGTGAAACACAGGACAATCATTATTTCCTCCCAGTCCCTGTTCATACTTTGTGAGTAGACCATTAGATATGTAGGATCTACAGTGAAGTATTTTCACGAGACTGGTTTGTGTAAAAACAATTGACTCCAGAATAAACATGAGTATAATCACTTGATCAACTTTTATAACATTGTAATGAAGCAGTGAACAAAAATAGAGAATGGATTTGGATAAGTGCATAATTAATTAATGCACATATGAATTCTTATGACTCTAACATAATATGGAACTGTATAAACAACTGTGAATAGTTTCAGAAGTTACTATTAACGGGAGACTAATTTACTAATGTACTAAGAAATTTCAGAATTCAGAAAGCATTGATAATGGTGAAAAGTGAGAAATATATTTAAAGTGAACACTACTGCATATAAATAAAAACTACAAAAAATCTTATCCTTGGCAGTGAAAGGAAAACACTGTGCTCTCATATTTCTTCCGTATTGTAAAAGCACAAGTGGGCTAGGGAAGAAAAAATTCCACCCTCATATTTCCTATTCCCTGAATGTCATAAAAGCAGAAAGGATAACAGAACGAAATGGCTGGCAGTCATATCATCTTTGAAATTTATTTTCTAACTACAGATGACCTAATAGAAGGGGTGAGAGTGGGCAGGAACTGAATAGGTTATTCTTCCACCCTTATTTATTCTGTTAAAGATATGTTAAACAATATGAATGAGCTCTTCTTGTTGATATTCAAATATTATGATGCAATTGATCACATGGCTACTTGACTTGTATTCAGAGGAAGTTTAGCAATGACAGAGAATGGGTTTGTCGCTAAAATTCACACTGAATATTCCATAAATACAGCACAATTCATGAACAAACAATAAATATGGATAAAATACTTAAAAGTAATACAATGAACCATTACATATGTAAAACAAACTTAGAAGCAGGAAGCAGGGTCATTATATTACTAAGTATAGAAGTTACTTAACATGTGACAAGCTTCAAGCATACAACCAAATTACAGTATACGAGTAATTATAATGTAATATGAATGAATGCTTTCATACTATATGAGAACACATGCAAGATTAAACATAGTATTAATATTCTGTGCAAGCTTAGTGCACTAAATGATAATATTATGGCAGTAGAATATATTAGGAGCTTTAAAAGAAAAAAAAAAATTCCATTATCATAATTATCTCGTAAATAAGAAAGTATCATGTGCACTGCATGTCGTATCAACCAACTAAAAGGGATGTGGGAGTGATGGACTGGCAGTTCCATTCACTCTGAAATTATTTTCTTGTCACAGAACAAATCCTGAAAAGCGTGCGATTGGCCAGGGTACGATGAATCCCTCCAGATACCTCTCCGGTTCTGTTCAGTTGTAGGCAGAAAGATAGCTTCATTTGAAAATGGCATCACATCAGATATAATATATGTTGCTTTCATTAACGTAGAATATACATATAAACACACTAGAATGTATTCATAACTTTACGCACAGAATATTGTTGTAATCTTATTTAGGACACTTAGCATGGGAAAATACACAAAACCATATAGCAATACTTATATCTTAAACAGAAATTTGCTGTAATCGGAGACTTCTTTTAACAAGTAAAGGAGAAAATACATACATACAAAGAACGTTTTTGTAATGATAATGAGATTCTTCATACATAAGTGAAATACATAAAACATATGAAAATAAATAAAAGTAACATAACATACTAAAAATTGTTGTGATCAAAGAGAGATTTTTATTACCTGACTGATGTTCTGTGCTTAAAAAATAATTATTACTATATGTTCAGTGGGGGGATTTATTATAATAATAATGAAAAACTAATTATAAGGAAAAATACACTAAAAACATAATGCCCATTATCATGAATCTTTACAAATCTAATACTTTCTGTAATCTGATAAGTCATTACTTATATGGAGAAAAACCATTAAAAGGTATCTAAAAAAACAGTATAATTTTGTGACCATGGGTACTCAAATATGAATGAAGCACGTAAAACCTATTAAAGTACTTATATCTTGATTAACACAAAGACTTTGTTACAACTATAATGAAAATCTCTCTAAATGATGAAATTATAAACACAAAAACAATTATTAATGAATCTTTACAAATGTAGCAGCTTTACTGAACATAAATAGATGCATAAAAAATAAGAAAAAAATGATTGTGTTTCATCTAAAACAAATAATATAAAAAGGGATTTTAAAAAACACGACTTTGTTGTATCCATAATGAGAAACTACTTAGAGAAAATACACACAAAGAGATAAAATAATTACCCTGTATTATTGAACGCAGATTTAGTTGTAAATATACAGACAAAATTACATGAAAGCACATGAAAATATTAACCTGTACATTAGCAAAGGATATCGTTTTAACCAAAATGTGGGTCCTCTTACAGGAAAGAACCAATGAAGTTATACAGTCAGACGGTTTAAAAATGTCATACTTCCTGGCCATTAGAAATAATGCCTAGAAAACACGTATGAGAGAGAGATCATGCAATAGGACTAGTTAAACTCGATGAAGTTAAAGCATTAATCAACTTTTTTATCTCTAAAAGTTAATGGCACATATTCATCACTATTAAATATTCATCATTACACTTTTTATTTAGGAAACAAAACTTCTAAGTCTATAACAAATATCTTTACAAACGCAATATTCATTTGTCAGAGGGAATGATGAGCATGATGCATGTATGAGGAATTTATCAATTTCAATGAGTTTCTTATTATGTGGCAATATATGTAATGCGATACTGGAATGCTTAAAGGCACGGAGGGAAATATAGAATAGCGAGACCAACAACTCTATCAATCAACTAAGGTGTACAAACTGATATAACTTTAGTTACCTTATAATTTTATCAAGGAGAGTGTTGAAAACTTGAATTTTCTCTTATGGGGAATTTATTCAACAATAAATACTTTTATGTTCGAGAAAAGCAATATGAAAGTGATAGAGTGTAACGTAAATAGACACAATAAGAAAGTCTAATAACAATTTTAGAATAGGGTCTTCTTAAATTCAATATGCAATGCATATAAATAATGACAATTAAAAGGGAGATACGATAAGAATATACGATCAAGAAAATGCTTACCCAGTAACATATACAGATCTGCATAAAATTTCACCTACTACTATAATGAGTGAAAAATCTTTACATAGAAACAGTATGATCACTAATATGTGAAGGTGCTATGAACAATAATGACAAGTGACTTATTTTATATCTGGATTCGTTACGATGAAGACTGATTTATGTGAAAGCAGTAACAGTATTTCCTAGAATGAATACTACTGCATACCACCTTCTTTAGGAATATTACTGTACTATAATAAACTGATTACTTTTAGGCAACAAAAATTACTGAAGGAACTGTTCACATGCTTCTCAAGAGCAAACCTAAAATCTATCTAGAACAGTCACTAAAAGTAAGCACATAAACGATACAAAAATAAAAATCTCATGTTCATATATCTAATACATATAAATGTCAATTAAGGTTCAAGTTTGATTCCTTCCTTTCAATGTGTCTAAGAACCAATTTGCTTAGTTGTGACCTCAATCCGAGAGATGTTTCTCGTTGTAAGACACACGTGGAATGCTGCTGTTCGCTCTGTAATCTGTGATTACTCTCACACTTGATGTCCCTGTACTCAAACTTCAAGCTCGGCTCTGATGCTCGTAATACGTGTAAGTTAGATGCCCTTAGGAATAAGCCATATATGTTGAATTCGTATTCTTCTGGATGGTCATGCCTAAGGTCGGCCTGAACTCTTATGAATGGTATGGTTTCAGCAACAACTTTTCTTGCTACAAATAAAAAAAAACTTCAGATGTCTTTTAACAAAAACGTCATATGAAAGCCAAGATGAAAATCCAGTTTAAAAAGCAAATTGTCATCGAAGAAATCTGATATTTAAGAGTAATTATTGTTAAAAATAACTGCAATTTAAATGCATATAAGAATATAGTTTCAAAGTGGCATAAGGTTACCATGTAAATTTAATATCAAAGAACATTAAATTTGATAAATTTCAGGGGATCAAAAATATTTCAGCTTAGTGAAAATTTATTGTGGAAAATAAATATTAAGGAATATTTTTTTAAGCAACATCTGTAGCAATAACATAAGAACATTCAACCTTAAGATGAAAATATACAAGGTACATAATCCTTGTATTAAATTATTATAGTTTTATTCATAAAAATTTTCATATAAAAAAGTACAGAAACGATTAATACAATAATATTAAAGAAAGTATGTATACAAGGTATTGAAACCTCAATATAAAATCATTATCTGTTTACTGACCTGCAATATAATCAGCAATGTAGAAGCTAATATGATCAAAGTCAAGAGAATCAAAGTGTCCTACGTTTCGATTGACTTCAAGTTTCTGATATGACGTGTTCTCCTCAACAGCACTGGGATGATACAACGTGAATGGAACAGGAGAAAACACCTGAGAAGTAAAGTAGTGATACACAAGTTTATAATATCTATTCAACTGTGAGCCTTAAAAAAAAAAAAATACTGTATATATAATTTCACATCTATAAATAAGTTTTGACATACCTGCCACTTATGAATGGTGTTCATCCTAACTCTATTCAAGAAATCGTTGGTAAAGTGAGGAGAATGACGGGTAAAAAATACAATGGTGTCCTCTGAATATTTCTTTATAACTAGATCCATTATGGCAAAATCTGAAGGTAAATGTTTCAGCGTCTGAACGGCCATCCAGCCCACTTTGGAACCCGAATCTTGGTATTTTCTGTTGTATTTTAGAGTTAAATCTTTAATTTTCTGCAAAGGAAGGATACAGCTAGAGTGAGCATATGATGGCTTAATGTAAATTATGCCTATGTCTATTCTCATATGTAGGTTAAAGTACAGTAGTTTCATATTTCTGTGTCTTTAAAATACTTACCATTCAATTCGAAATGAAAGAACACTGCACATAATGATACTCTGTCATTCAAAAATATACTGCCCAACATACAAATGCTTTTCTCAATCATGATATGAAAACTCTGGAGAACTACTGTGAGGTACTACCTACCTTTCAGTTGACAAGCAAGCTACAGAATTAAATAATAAAGCCGAATGATATATCAGTAGTTTTAAAATATACTCAGAATAAATGAAGAGATGTTTTAATGAAAAGAATATGGTCTTTCAACTAAGGGTAGCTAAAAATAGATGAGGAAGCTAGAAAAATTACCAACACTAATGCCAAGATTTAAAGGAGACAGACAGGAATATATCATGTGATGTTATGCGAGAAACCTCAGTACAGTATTACGAAGCAGACTGCTGCATAGATATTACCGCATAATGTTCACATAGTAGCCTATGATACAGAACTTTCCTTTATGAGTCAAACAGTCTGATTAAGACTTAACTTAGGACAAACTCAAAAAAAGTCATTATTAATGTACTATGTAAAAATATACTTTGTAGAACACCAGTACACATTATATATGTTGTTTGTATTACCTTGAATGGGTCAGATGTTTCATCATCCAAGTCGATCTCAGGATAGTATAACAAAACGATGAGGAGATAGACATGCTCATCTTTTTCCATACATTCCTTTTCATATCTGTAATATCACAGATTAAGTAGCAAATACATAGTTCTTAATATAAATATATTACATTTTACATCCCGTATTCAATATGAAAGTAAAGGCAGCTTTGGTCTCTATTAATAATTACTGTATAATTTATATTCCATCATTCGTGGAAGGTCATACAGCAAGGTTCTGTAACTAATAAAAATAAACTTAAATAGTTGTAATTTTATAACATTTTATTGCTTAAATTCAGATCCTTAAGTACATATACTGCGAGACTTTGAAACCGTTCGCTAATGATGACCTTTGCATTTCCCCTGAAAACTATACTGTACTGCTCTTTTTCTGTGAAAAGAAAATGCTTTTAAAGCCTACAATATCATACAAGCACACT
>JAXCGZ010015103.1:0-25000 GCA_037179515.1 Halocaridina rubra
CAGGATGTAGGAAATACTTTTTCAGTGTAAGAGTAGTTGATAATTGGAATTGGCTGAGCGAGGAGGTAGTTAATGCTATCTCAATCCATAGTTTTAAGGACAGGTATGATAAGTATGACTAAGTCTAAAATGGAAGCGATCAGGAGACGGGAAGATACGAGCTTTGGGCTCTTTACCGTAAACACAATTAGGTAATCACAATTAGGTAATCACACATACACAGCTTGACTACTCAGTGGCTGGAGTACAACTTCAAGAGACAGAAAATGAGAGAGATCTTGGAGTAAACATACTGGCAGATTTGTCTCCAGAAATACATATAAATGGCATAGTAAGGGCAGCATATGCATTCTTATCAAATGTAAGGGTAGCCTTCAGGCACATGGACAAGAAAATGCTCAGAAATATTTATGTAACCTATGTGAGGCCAAAACTCGAATATGCAGCCCCCTTTTGGAATCCGCACATGAAAAAGCACATAGCTAAGCTTGAAAAAGTTCAAAGACATGCCACGAAACTGGTGCCAGAAATACGCAATCTCAGTTATGATGAGAGGCTGAGGGAATTAGACTTACCATCACTCGAAGCTAGAAGAGTGAGGGGGGATATGGTGACAGTCTTTAATTTCCTTCATGGTTATGATAGAGTGGATAGGGATCGATATTTTGACATGGCTGGCTCTAGAACTAGAGGTCATAGTTTGAAGCTTCGTAAGAAAACTTCTTTGCAGGATGTAAGGAAATACTTTTTCAGTGTAAGAGTAGTTGATAATTGGAATTGGCTAAGCGAGGAGGTAGTTAATGCTATCTCAATCCATAGTTTTAAGGACAGGAATGATAAGTATCACTAAGTCTAAAATGGAACCGATCAGGAGACGGGAAGATACGAGCTTTGGGCTCTTTCCCGTAAACACAATTAGGTAATCAAAATTAGAATCACACACACACAGCTTGACTACTCGGTGGCTGGAGTACAACTTCAAGAGACAGAAAATGAGAGAGATCTTGGAGTAAACATACTGGCAGATTTGTCTCCAGAAATACATATAAATGGCATAGTAAGGGCAGCATATGCATTCTTATCAAATGTAAGGGTAGCCTTCAGGCACATGGACAAGGAAATGTTCAGAAATATTTATGTAACCTATGTGAGGCCAAAACTCGAATATGCAGCCCCCTTTTGGAATCCGCACATGAAAAAGCACATAGCTAAGCTTGAAAAAGTTCAAAGACATGCCACGAAACTGGTGCCAGAAATACGCAATCTCAGTTATGATGAGAGGCTGAGGGAATTAGACTTACCATCACTCGAAGCTAGAAGAGTGAGGGGGGATATGGTGACAGTCTTTAATTCCTTCATGGTTATGATAGAGTGGATAGGGATCGATATTTTGACATGGCTGGCTCTAGAACTAGAGGTCATAGTTTGAAGCTTCGTAAGAAAACTTCTTTGCAGGATGTAAGGAAATACTTTTTCAGTGTAAGAGTAGTTGATAATTGGAATTGGCTAAGCGAGGAGGTAGTTAATGCTATCTCAATCCATAGTTTTAAGGACAGGTATGATAAGTATGACTAAGTCTAAAATGGAACCGATCAGGAGACGGGAAGATACGAGCTTTGGGCTCTTTCCCGTAAGCACAATTAGGTAATCACAATTAGGTAATCACACACACACAGCTTGACTACTCGGTGGCTGGAGTACAACTTCAAGAGACAGAAAATGAGAGAGATCTTGGAGTAAACATACTGGCAGATTTGTCTCCAGAAATACATATAAATGGCATAGTAAGGGCAGCATATGCATTCTTATCAAATGTAAGGGTAGGCTTCAGGCACATGGACAAGGAAATGTTCAGAAATATTTATGTAACCTATGTGAGGCCAAAACTCGAATATGCAGCCCCCTTTTGGAATCCGCACATGAAAAAGCACATAGCTAAGCTTGAAAAAGTTCAAAGACATGCCACGAAACTGGTACCAGAAATACGCAATCTCAGTTATGATGAGAGGCTGAGGGAATTAGACTTACCATCACTCGAAGCTAGAAGAGTGAGGGGGGATATGGTGACAGTCTTTATATTCCTTCATGGTTATGATAGAGTGGATAGGGATCGATATTTTGACATGGCTGGCTCTAGAACTAGAGGTCATAGTTTGAAGCTTCGTAAGAAAACTTCTTTGCAGGATGTAAGGAAATACTTTTTCAGTGTAAGAGTAGTTGATAATTGGAATTGGCTAAGCGAGGAGGTAGTTAATGCTATCTCAATCCATAGTTTTAAGGACAGGTATGATAAGTATCACTAAGTCTAAAATGGAACCGATCAGGAGACGGGAAGATACGAGCTTTGGACTCTTTCCCGTAAACACAATTAGGTAATCACAATTAGGTAATCACACACACACAGCTTGACTACTCGGTGGCTGGAGTACAACTTCAAGAGACAGAAAATGAGAGAGATCTTGGAGTAAACATACTGGCAGATTTGTCTCCAGAAATACATATAAATGGCATAGTAAGGGCAGCATATGCATTCTTATCAAATGTAAGGGTAGCCTTCAGGCACATGGACAAGGAAATGTTCAGAAATATTTATGTAACCTATGTGAGGCCAAAACTCGAATATGCAGCCCCCTTTTGGAATCCACACATGAAAAAGCACATAGCTAAGCTTGAAAAAGTTCAAAGACATGCCACGAAACTGGTGCCAGAAATACGCAATCTCAGTTATGATGAGAGGCTGAGGGAATTAGACTTACCATCACTCGAAGCTAGAAGAGTGAGGGGGGATATGGTGACAGTCTTTAAATTCCTTCATGGTTATGATAGAGTGGATAGGGATCGATATTTTGACATGGCTGGCTCTAGAACTAGAGGTCATAGTTTGAAGCTTCGTAAGAAAACTTCTTTGCAGGATGTAAGGAAATACTTTTTCAGTGTAAGAGTAGTTGATAATTGGAATTGGCTAAGCGAGGAGGTAGTTAATGCTATCTCAATCCATAGTTTTAAGGACAGGTATGATAAGTTTGACTTTGTCTAAAATGGAACCGATCAGGAGATGGGAAGATACGAGCTTTGGGCTCTTTCCCGTAAACACAATTAGGTAATCACAATTAGGTAATCACACACGGGAAAGAGCCCAAAGATACTAGCTTTGGGCTCTTTCCCGTAAACACAATTAGGTAATAACACACACACACACAGCTTGACTACTCGGTGGCTGGAGTACAACTTCAAGAGACAGAAAATGAGAGAGATCTTGGAGTAAACATACTGGAAGATTTGTCTCCAGAAATACATATAAATGGCATAGAAAGGGCAGCATATGCATTCTTATCAAATGTAAGGGTAGCCTTCAGGCACATGGACAAGGAAATGTTCAGAAATATTTATGTAACCTATGTGAGGCCAAAACTCGAATATGCAGCCCCCTTTTGGAATCCACACATGAAAAAGCACATAGCTAAGCTTGAGAAAGTTCAAAGACATGCCACGAAACTGGTGCCAGAAATACGCAATCTCAGTTATGATGAGAGGCTGAGGGAATTAGACTTACCATCACTCGAAGCTAGAAGAGTGAGGGGGGATATGGTGACAGTCTTTAAATTCCTTCATGGTTATGATAGAGTGGATAGGGATCGATATTTTGACATGGCTGGCTCTAGAACTAGAGGTCATAGTTTGAAGCTTCGTAAGAAAACTTCTTTGCAGGATGTAAGGAAATACTTTTTCAGTGTAAGAGTAGTTGATAATTGGAATTGGCTAAGCGAGGAGGTAGTTAATGCTATCTCAATCCATAGTTTTAAGGACAGGTATGATAAGTATGACTAAGTCTAAAATGGAACCGATCAGGAGACAGGAAGATACGAGCTTTGGGCTCTTTCCCGTAAACACAATTAGGTAATCACAATTAGGTAATCACACACACACAGCTTGACTACTCGGTGGCTGGAGTACAACTTCAAGAGACAGAAAATGAGAGAGATCTTGGAGTAAACATACTGGCAGATTTGTCTCCAGAAATACATATAAATGGCATAGTAAGGGCAGCATATGCATTCTTATCAAATGTAAGGGTAGGCTTCAGGCACATGGACAAGGAAATGTTCAGAAATATTTATGTAACCTATGTGAGGCCAAAACTCGAATATGCAGCCCCCTTTTGGAATCCGCACATGAAAAAGCACATAGCTAAGCTTGAAAAAGTTCAAAGACATGCCACGAAACTGATACCAGAAATACGCAATCTCAGTTATGATGAGAGGCTGAGGGAATTAGACTTACCATCACTCGAAGCTAGAAGAGTGAGGGGGGATATGGTGACAGTCTTTATATTCCTTCATGGTTATGATAGAGTGGATAGGGATCGATATTTTGACATGGCTGGCTCTAGAACTAGAGGTCATAGTTTGAAGCTTCGTAAGAAAACTTCTTTGCAGGATGTAAGGAAATACTTTTTCAGTGTAAGAGTAGTTGATAATTGGAATTGGCTAAGCGAGGAGGTAGTTAATGCTATCTCAATCCATAGTTTTAAGGACAGGTATGATAAGTATGACTAAGTCTAAAATGGAAGCGATCAGGAGACGGGAAGATACGAGCTTTGGGCTCTTTCCCGTAAACACAATTAGGTAATCACAATTAGGTAATCACACACACACAGCTTGACTACTCGGTGGCTGGAGTACAACTTCAAGAGACAGAAAATGAGAGAGATCTTGGAGTAAACATACTGGCAGATTTGTCTCCAGAAATACATATAAATGGCATAGTAAGGGCAGCATATGCATTCTTATCAAATGTAAGGGTAGGCTTCAGGCACATGGACAAGGAAATGTTCAGAAATATTTATGTAACCTATGTGAGGCCAAAACTCGAATATGCAGCCCCCTTTTGGAATCCGCACATGAAAAAGCACATAGCTAAGCTTGAAAAAGTTCAAAGACATGCCACGAAACTGATACCAGAAATACGCAATCTCAGTTATGATGAGAGGCTGAGGGAATTAGACTTACCATCACTCGAAGCTAGAAGAGTGAGGGGGGATATGGTGACAGTCTTTATATTCCTTCATGGTTATGATAGAGTGGATAGGGATCGATATTTTGACATGGCTGGCTCTAGAACTAGAGGTCATAGTTTGAAGCTTCGTAAGAAAACTTCTTTGCAGGATGTAAGGAAATACTTTTTCAGTGTAAGAGTAGTTGATAATTGGAATTGGCTAAGCGAGGAGGTAGTTAATGCTATCTCAATCCATAGTTTTAAGGACAGGTATGATAAGTATCACTAAGTCTAAATTGGAACCGATCAGGAGACGGGAAGATACGAGCTTTGGGCTCTTTCCCGTAAACACAATTAGGTAATCACAATTAGGTAATCACACACACACAGCTTGACTACTCGGTGGCTGGAGTACAACTTCAAGAGACAGAAAATGAGAGAGATCTTGGAGTAAACATACTGGCAGATTTGTCTCCAGAAATACATATAAATGGCATAGTAAGGGCAGCATATGCATTCTTATCAAATGTAAGGGTAGCCTTCAGGCACATGGACAAGGAAATGTTCAGAAATATTTATGTAACCTATGTGAGGCCAAAACTCGAATATGCAGCCCCCTTTTGGAATCCACACATGAAAAAGCTAAGCTTGAAAAAGTTCAAAGACATGCCACGAAACTGGTGCCAGAAATACGCAATCTCAGTTATGATGAGAGGCTGAGGGAATTAGACTTACCATCACTCGAAGCTAGAAGAGTGAGGGGGGATATGGTGACAGTCTTTAAATTTCTTCATGGTTATGATAGAGTGGATAGGGATCGATATTTTGACATGGCTGGCTCTAGAACTAGAGGTCATAGTTTGAAGCTTCGTAAGAAAACTTCTTTGCAGGATGTAAGGAAATACTTTTTCAGTGTAAGAGTAGTTGATAATTGGAATTGGCTAAGCGAGGAGGTAGTTAATGCTATGTCAATCCATAGTTTTAAGGACATGTATGATAAGTATGACTAAGTATAAAATGGAACCGATCAGGAGACGGGAAGATACGAGCTTTGGGCTCTTTCCCGTAAACACAATTAGGTAATCACAATTAGGTAATCACACACGGGAAAGAGCCCAAAGATACGAGCTTTGGGCTCTTTCCCATAAACACAATTAGGTAATCACACACACACACAGCTTGACTACTCGGTGGCTGGAGTACAACTTCAAGAGACAGAAAATGAGAGAGATCTTGGAGTAAACATACTGGCAGATTTGTCTCCAGAAATACATATAAATGGCATAGTAAGGGCAGCATATGCATTCTTATCAAATGTAAGGGTAGGCTTCAGGCACATGGACAAGGAAATGTTCAGAAATATTTATGTAACCTATGTGAGGCCAAAACTCGAATATGCAGCCCCCTTTTGGAATCCGCACATGAAAAAGCACATAGCTAAGCTTGAAAAAGTTCAAAGACATGCCACGAAACTGATACCAGAAATACGCAATCTCAGTTATGATGAGAGGCTGAGGGAATTAGACTTACCATCACTCGAAGCTAGAAGAGTGAGGGGGGATATGGTGACAGTCTTTATATTCCTTCATGGTGTTATGATAGAGTGGATAGGGATCGATATTTTGACATGGCTGGCTCTAGAACTAGAGGTCATAGTTTGAAGCTTCGTAAGAAAACTTCTTTGCAGGATGTAAGGAAATACTTTTTCAGTGTAAGAGTAGTTGATAATTGGAATTGGCTAAGCGAGGAGGTAGTTAATGCTATCTCAATCCATAGTTTTAAGGACAGGTATGATAAGTATGACTAAGTCTAAAATGGAACCGATCAGGAGACGGGAAGATACGAGCTTTGGGCTCTTTCCCGTAAACACAATTAGGTAATCACAATTAGGTAATCACACACACACAGCTTGACTACTCGGTGGCTGGAGTACAACTTCAAGAGACAGAAAATGAGAGAGATCTTGGAGTAAACATACTGGCAGATTTGTCTCCAGAAATACATATAAATGGCATAGTAAGGGCAGCATATGCATTCTTATCAAATGTAAGGGTAGCCTTCAGGCACATGGACAAGGAAATGTTCAGAAATATTTATGTAACCTATGTGAGGCCAAAACTCGAATATGCAGCCCCCTTTTGGAATCCACACATGAAAAAGCTAAGCTTGAAAAAGTTCAAAGACATGCCACGAAACTGGTGCCAGAAATACGCAATCTCAGTTATGATGAGAGGCTGAGGGAATTAGACTTACCATCACTCGAAGCTAGAAGAGTGAGGGGGGATATGGTGACAGTCTTTAAATTTCTTCATGGTTATGATAAAGTGGATAGGGATCGATATTTTGACATGGCTGGCTCTAGAACTAGAGGTCATAGTTTGAAGCTTCGTAAGAAAACTTCTTTGCAGGATGTAAGGAAATACTTTTTCAGTGTAAGAGTAGTTGATAATTGGAATTGGCTAAGCGAGGAGGTAGTTAATGCTATGTCAATCCATAGTTTTAAGGACATGTATGATAAGTATGACTAAGTATAAAATGGAAGCGATCAGGAGACGGGAAGATACGAGCTTTGGGCTCTTTCCCGTAAACACAATTAGGTAATCACAAATAGGTAATCACACACGGGAAAGAGCCCAAAGATACGAGCTTTGGGCTCTTTCCCATAAACACAATTAGGTAATCACACACACACAGCTTGACTACTCGGTGGCTGGAGTACAACTTCAAGAGACAGAAAATGAGAGAGATCTTGGAGTAAACATACTGGCAGATTTGTCTCCAGAAATACATATAAATGGCATAGTAAGGGCAGCATATGCATTCTTATCAAATGTAAGGGTAGCCTTCAGGCACATGGACAAGGAAATATTCAGAAATATTTATGTAACCTATGTGAGGCCAAAACTCGAATATGCAGCCCCCTTTTGGAATTCGCACATGAAAAAGCACATAGCTAAGCTTGAAAAAGTTCACAGACATGCCACGAAACTGGTGCCAGAAATACGCAATCTCAGTTATGATGAGAGGCTGAGGGAATTAGACTTACCATCACTCGAAGCTAGAAGAGTGAGGGGGGATATGGTGACAGTCTTTAAATTCCTTCATGGTTATGATAGAGTGGATAGGGATTGATATTTTGACATGGCTGGCTCTAGAACTAGAGGTCATAGTTTGAAGCTTCGTAAGAAAACTTCTTTGCAGGATGTAAGGAAATACTTTTTCAGTGTAAGAGTAGTTGATAATTGGAATTGGCTAAGCGAGGAGGTAGTTAATGCTATCTCAATCCATAGTTTTAAGGACAGGTATGATAAGTATGACTAAGTCTAAAATGGAACCGATCAGGAGACGGGAAGATACGAGCTTTGGGCTCTTTCCCGTAAACACAATTAGGTAATCAAAATTAGGTAATCACACACACACAGCTTGACTACTCGGTGGCTGGAGTACAACTTCAAGAGACAGAAAATGAGAGATATCTTGGAGTAAACATACTGTCAGATTTGTCTCCAGAAATACATATAAATGGCATAGTAAGGGCAGCATATGCATTCTTATCAAATGTAAGGGTAGGCTTCAGGCACATGGACAAGGAAATGTTCAGAAATATTTATGTAACCTATGTGAGGCCAAAACTCGAATATGCAGCCCCCTTTTGGAATCCACACATGAAAAAGCTAAGCTTGAAAAAGTTCAAAGACATGCCACGAAACTCATGCCAGAAATACGCAATCTCAGTTATGATGAGAGGCTGAGGGAATTAGACTTACCATCACTCGAAGCTAGAAGAGTGAGGGGGGATATGGTGACAGTCTTTAAATTTCTTCATGGTTATGATAAAGTGGATAGGGATCGATATTTTGACATGGCTGGCTCTAGAACTAGAGGTCATAGTTTGAAGCTTCGTAAGAAAACTTCTTTGCAGGATGTAAGGAAATACTTTTTCAGTGTAAGAGTAGTTGATAATTGGAATTGGCTAAGCGAGGAGGTAGTTAATGCTATGTCAATCCATAGTTTTAAGGACATGTATGATAAGTATGACTAAGTATAAAATGGAAGCGATCAGGAGACGGGAAGATACGAGCTTTGGGCTCTTTCCCGTAAACACAATTAGGTAATCACAATTAGGTAATCACACACGGGAAAGAGCCCAAAGATACGAGCTTTGGGCTCTTTCCCATAAACACAATTAGGTAATCACACACACACAGCTTGACTACTCGGTGGCTGGAGTACAACTTCAAGAGACAGAAAATGAGAGAGATCTTGGAGTAAACATACTGGCAGATTTGTCTCCAGAAATACATATAAATGGCATAGTAAGGGCAGCATATGCATTCTTATCAAATGTAAGGGTAGCCTTCAGGCACATGGACAAGGAAATATTCAGAAATATTTATGTAACCTATGTGAGGCTAAAACTCGAATATGCAGCCCCCTTTTGGAATCCGCACATGAAAAAGCACATAGCTAAGCTTGAAAAAGTTCACAGACATGCCACGAAACTGGTGCCAGAAATACGCAATCTCAGTTATGATGAGAGGCTGAGGGAATTAGACTTACCATCACTCGAAGCTAGAAGAGTGAGGGGGGATATGGTGACAGTCTTTAAATTCCTTCATGGTTATGATAGAGTGGATAGGGATTGATATTTTGACATGGCTGGCTCTAGAACTAGAGGTAATAGTTTGAAGCTTCGTAAGAAAACTTCTTTGCAGGATGTAAGGAAATACTTTTTCAGTGTAAGAGTAGTTGATAATTGGAATTGGCTAAGCGAGGAGGTAGTTAATGCTATCTCAATCCATAGTTTTAAGGACAGGTATGATAAGTATGACTAAGTCTAAAATGGAACCGATCAGGAGACGGGAAGATACGAGCTTTGGGCTCTTTCCCGTAAACACAATTAGGTAATCAAAATTAGGTAATCACACACACACAGCTTGACTACTCGGTGGCTGGAGTACAACTTCAAGAGACAGAAAATGAGAGAGATCTTGGAGTAAACATACTGTCAGATTTGTCTCCAGAAATACATATAAATGGCATAGTAAGGGCAGCATATGCATTCTTATCAAATGTAAGGGTAGCCTTCAGGCACATGGACAAGGAAATGTTCAGAAATATTTATGTAACCTATGTGAGGCCAAAACTCGAATATGCAGCCCCCTTTTGGAATCCGCACATGAAAAAGCACATAGCTAAGCTTGAAAAAGTTCAAAGACATGCCACGAAACTGGTGCCAGAAATACGCAATCTCAGTTATGATGAGAGACTGAGGGAATTAGACTTACCATCACTCGAAGCTAGAAGAGTGAGGGGGGATATGGTGACAGTCTTTATATTCCTTCCTGGTTATGATAGAGTGGATAGGGATCGATATTTTGACATGGCTGGCTCTAGAACTAGAGGTCATAGTTTGAAGCTTCGTAAGAAAACTTCTTTGCAGGATGTAAGGAAATACTTTTTCAGTGTAAGAGTAGTTGATAATTGGAATTGGCTAAGCGAGGAGGTAGTTAATGCTATCTCAATCCATAGTTTTAAGGACAGGTATGATAAGTATCACTAAGTCTAAATTGGAACCGATCAGGAGACGAGAAGATACGAGCTTTGGGCTCTTTCCCGTAAACACAATTAGGTAATCACAATTAGGTAATCACACACACACAGCTTGACTACTCGGTGGCTGGAGTACAACTTCAAGAGACAGAAAATGAGAGAGATCTTGGAGTAAACATACTGGCAGATTTGTCTCCAGAAATACATATAAATGGCATAGTAAGGGCAGCATATGCATTCTTATCAAATGTAAGGGTAGCCTTCAGGCACATGGACAAGGAAATGTTCAGAAATATTTATGTAACCTATGTGAGGCCAAAACTCGAATATGCAGCCCCCTTTTGGAATCCACACATGAAAAAGCTAAGCTTGAAAAAGTTCAAAGACATGCCACGAAACTGGTGCCAGAAATACGCAATATCAGTTATGATGAGAGGCTGAGGGAATTAGACTTACCATCACTCGAAGCTAGAAGAGTGAGGGGGGATATGGTGACAGTCTTTAAATTCCTTCATGGTTATGATAAAGTGGATAGGGATCGATATTTTGACATGGCTGGCTCTAGAACTAGAGGTCATAGTTTGAAGCTTCGTAAGAAAACTTCTTTGCAGGATGTAAGGAAATACTTTTTCAGTGTAAGAGTAGTTGATAATTGGAATTGGCTAAGCGAGGAGGTAGTTAATGCTATGTCAATCCATAGTTTTAAGGACATGTATGATAAGTATGACTAAGTATAAAATGGAACCGATCAGGAGACGGGAAGATACGAGCTTTGGGCTCTTTCCCGTAAACACAATTAGGTAATCACAATTAGGTAATCACACATACACAGCTTGACTACTCGGTGGCTGGAGTACAACTTCAAGAGACAGAAAATGAGAGAGATCTTGGAGTAAACATACTGGCAGATTTGTCTCCAGAAATACATATAAATGGCATAGTAAGGGCAGCATATGCATTCTTATCAAATGTAAGGGTAGCCTTCAGGCACATGGACAAGGAAATGTTCAGAAATATTTATGTAACCTATGTGAGGCCAAAACTCGAATATGCAGCCCCCTTTTGGAATCCACACATGAAAAAGCACATAGCTAAGCTTGAAAAAGTTCAAAGACATGCCACGAAACTGGTGCCAGAAATACGCAATCTCAGTTATGATGAGAGACTGAGGGAATTAGACTTACCATCACTCGAAGCTAGAAGAGTGAGGGGGGATATGGTGACAGTCTTTAAATTCCTTCATGGTTATGATAGAGTGGATAGGGATCGATATTTTGACATGGCTGGCTCTAGAACTAGAGGTCATAGTTTGAAGCTTCGTAAGAAAACTTCTTTGCAGGATGTAAGGAAATACTTTTTCAGTGTAAGAGTAGTTGATAATTGGAATTGGCTGAGCGAGGAGGTAGTTAATGCTATCTCAATCCATAGTTTTAAGGACAGGTATGATAAGTATGACTAAGTCTAAAATGGAACCGATCAGGAGACGGGAAGATACGAGCTTTGGGCTCTTTCCCGTAAACACAATTAGGTAACCACAATTAGGTAATCACACATACACAGCTTGACTACTCGGTGGCTGGAGTACAACTTCAAGAGACAGAAAATGAGAGAGATCTTGGAGTAAACATACTGGGAGATTTGTCTCCAGAAATACATATAAATGGCATAGTAAGGGCAGCATATGCATTCTTATCAAATGTAAGGGTAGCCTTCAGGCACATGGACAAGAAAATGTTCAGAAATATTTATGTAACCTATGTGAGGCCAAAACTCGAATATGCAGCCCCCTTTTGGAATCCGCACATGAAAAAGCACATAGCTAAGCTTGAAAAAGTTCAAAGACATGCCACGAAACTGGTGCCAGAAATACGCAATCTCAGTTATGATGAGAGGCTGAGGGAATTAGACTTACCATCACTCGAAGCTAGAAGAGTGAGGGGGATATGGTGACAGTCTTTAATTTCCTTCATGGTTATGATAAAGGGGATAGAGATCGATATTTTGACATGGCTGGCTCTAGAACTAGAGGTCATAGTTTGAAGCTTCGTAAGAAAACTTCTTTGCAGGATGTAAGGAAATACTTTTTCAGTGTAAGAGTAGTTGATAATTGGAATTGGCTAAGCGAGGAGGTAGTTAATGCTATCTCAATCCATAGTTTTAAGGACAGGTATGATAAGTTTGACTAAGTCTAAAATGGAAGCGATCAGGAGACGGGAAGATACTAGCTTTGGGCTCTTTCCCGTAAACACAATTAGGTAATCACAATTAGGTAATCACACATACACAGCTTGACTACTCGGTGGCTGGAGTACAACTTCAAGAGACAGAAAATGAGAGAGATCTTGGAGTAAACATACTGGCAGATTTGTCTCCAGAAATACATATAAATGGCATAGTAAGGGCAGCATATGCATTCTTATCAAATGTAAGGGTAGCCTTCAGGCACATGGACAAGAAAATGTTCAGAAATATTTATGTAACCTATGTGAGGCCAAAACTCGAATATGCAGCCCCCTTTTGGAATCCGCACATGAAAAAGCACATAGCTAAGCTTGAAAAAGTTCAAAGACATGCCACGAAACTGGTGCCAGAAATACGCAATCTCAGTTATGATGAGAGGCTGAGGGAATTAGACTTACCATCACTCGAAGCTAGAAGAGTGAGGGGGGATATGGTGACAGTCTTTAATTTCCTTCATGGTTATGATAGAGTGGATAGGGATCGATATTTTGACATGGCTGGCTCTAGAACTAGAGGTCATAGTTTGAAGCTTCGTAAGAAAACTTCTTTGCAGGATGTAAGGAAATACTTTTTCAGTGTAAGAGTAGTTGATAATTGGAATTGGCTAAGCGAGGAGGTAGTTAATGCTATCTCAATCCATAGTTTTAAGGACAGGTATGATAAGTATGACTAAGTCTAAAATGGAACCGATCACGAGACGGGAAGATACGAGCTTTGGGCTCTTTCCCGTAAACACAATTAGGTAATCAAAATTAGGTAATCACACACACACAGCTTGACTACTCGGTGGCTGGAGTACAACTTCAAGAGACAGAAAATGAGAGAGATCTTGGAGTAAACATACTGGCAGATTTGTCTCCAGAAATACATATAAATGGCATAGTAAGGGCAGCATATGCATTCTTATCAAATGTAAGGGTAGCCTTCAGGCACATGGACAAGGAAATGTTCAGAAATATTTATGTAACCTATGTGAGGCCAAAACTCGAATATGCAGCCCCCTTTTGGAATCCACACATGAAAAAGCACATAGCTAAGCATGAAAAAGTTCAAAGACATGCCACAAAACTGGTGCCAGAAATACGCAATCTCAGTTATGATGAGAGACTGAGGGAATTAGACTTCCCATCACTCGAAGCTAGAAGAGTGAGGGGGGATATGGTGACAGTCTTTAAATTCCTTCATGGTTATGATAGAGTGGATAGGGATCGATATTTTGACATGGCTGGCTCTAGAACTAGAGGTCATAGTTTGAAGCTTCGTAAGAAAACTTGTTTGCAGGATGTAAGGAAATACTTTTTCAGTGTAAGAGTAGTTGATAATTGGAATTGGCTAAGCGAGGAGGTAGTTAATGCTATCTCAATCCATAGTTTTAAGGACAGGTATGATAAGTTTGACTAAGTCTAAAATGGAAGCGATCAGGAGACGGGAAGATACTAGCTTTGGGCTCTTTCCCGTAAACACAATTAGGTAATCACAATTAGGTAATCACACATACACAGCTTGACTACTCGGTGGCTGGAGTACAACTTCAAGAGACAGAAAATGAGAGAGATCTTGGAGTAAACATACTGGCAGATTTGTCTCCAGAAATACATATAAATGGCATAGTAAGGGCAGCATATGCATTCTTATCAAATGTAAGGGTAGCCTTCAGGCACATGGACAAGAAAATGTTCAGAAATATTTATGTAACCTATGTGAGGCCAAAACTCGAATATGCAGCCCCCTTTTGGAATCCGCACATGAAAAAGCACATAGCTAAGCTTGAAAAAGTTCAAAGACATGCCACGAAACTGGTGCCAGAAATACGCAATCTCAGTTATGATGAGAGGCTGAGGGAATTAGACTTACCATCACTCGAAGCTAGAAGAGTGAGGGGGGATATGGTGACAGTCTTTAATTTCCTTCATGGTTATGATAGAGTGGATAGGGATCGATATTTTGACATGGCTGGCTCTAGAACTAGAGGTCATAGTTTGAAGCTTCGTAAGAAAACTTCTTTGCAGGATGTAAGGAAATACTTTTTCAGTGTAAGAGTAGTTGATAATTGGAATTGGCTAAGCGAGGAGGTAGTTAATGCTATCTCAATCCATAGTTTTAAGGACAGGTATGATAAGTATCACTAAGTCTAAAATGGAACCGATCACGAGACGGGAAGATACGAGCTTTGGGCTCTTTCCCGTAAACACAATTAGGTAATCAAAATTAGGTAATCACACACACACAGCTTGACTACTCGGTGGCTGGAGTACAACTTCAAGAGACAGAAAATGAGAGAGATCTTGGAGTAAACATACTGGCAGATTTGTCTCCAGAAATACATATAAATGGCATAGTAAGGGCAGCATATGCATTCTTATCAAATGTAAGGGTAGCCTTCAGGCACATGGACAAGGAAATGTTCAGAAATATTTATGTAACCTATGTGAGGCCAAAACTCGAATATGCAGCCCCCTTTTGGAATCCACACATGAAAAAGCACATAGCTAAGCATGAAAAAGTTCAAAGACATGCCACAAAACTGGTGCCAGAAATACGCAATCTCAGTTATGATGAGAGACTGAGGGAATTAGACTTCCCATCACTCGAAGCTAGAAGAGTGAGGGGGGATATGGTGACAGTCTTTAAATTCCTTCATGGTTATGATAGAGTGGATAGGGATCGATATTTTGACATGGCTGGCTCTAGAACTAGAGGTCATAGTTTGAAGCTTCGTAAGAAAACTTGTTTGCAGGATGTAAGGAAATACTTTTTCAGTGTAAGAGTAGTTGATAATTGGAATTGGCTAAGCGAGGAGGTAGTTAATGCTATCTCAATCCATAGTTTTAAGGACAGGTATGATAAGTATCACTAAGTCTAAAATGGAACCGATCAGGAGACGGGAAGATACGAGCTTTGGGCTCTTTCCCGTAAACACAATTAGGTAATCACAATTAGGTAATCACACACGGGAAAGAGCTCAAAGATACGAGCTTTGGGCTCTTTCCCGTGAACACAATTAGGTAATCACACACACACAGCTTGACTACTCGGTGGCTGGAGTACAACTTCAAGAGACAGAAAATGAGAGAGATCTTGGAGTAAACATACTGGCAGATTTGTCTCCAGAAATACATATAAATGGCATAGTAAGGGCAGCATATGCATTCTTATCAAATGTAAGGGTAGCCTTCAGGCACATGGACAAGGAAATGTTCAGAAATATTTATGTAACCTATGTGAGGCGAAAACTCGAATATGCAGCCCCCTTTTGGAATCCGCACATGAAAAAGCACATAGCTAAGCTTGAAAAAGTGCAAAGACATGCCACGAAACTGGTGCCAGAAATACGCAATCTCAGTTATGATGAGAGGCTGAGGGAATTAGACTTACCATCACTCGAAGCTAGAAGAGTGAGGGGGGATATGGCGACAGTCTTTAAATTTCTTCATGGTTATGATAGAGTGGATAGGGTTCGATATTTTGACATGGCTGGCTCTAGAACTAGAGGTCATAGTTTGAAGCTTCGTAAGAAAACTTCTTTGCAGGATGTAAGGAAATACTTTTTCAGTGTAAGAGTAGTTGATAATTGGAATTGGCTAAGCGAGGAGGTAGTTAATGCTATCTCAATCCATAGTTTTAAGGACAGGTATGATAAGTATCACTAAGTCTAAAATGGAACCGATCAGGAGACGGGAAGATACGAGCTTTGGGCTCTTTCTTGTAAACACAATTAGATAATCACAATTAGGTAATCACACACGGGAAAGAGCCCAAAGATACGAGCTTTGGGCTGTTTCCCGTAAACACAATTAGGTAATCACAATTAGGTAATCACACACACACAGCTTGACTACTCGGTGGCTGGAGTACAACTTCAAGAGACAGAAAATGAGAGAGATCTTGGAGTAAACATACTGGCAGATTTGTCTCCAGAAATACATATAAATGGCATAGTAAGGGCACCATATGCATTCTTATCAAATGTAAGGGTAGCCTTCAGGCACATGGACAAGGAAATGTTCAGAAATATTTATGTAACCTATGTGAGGCCAAAACTCGAATATGCAGCCCCATTTTGGAATCCGCACATGAAAAAGCACATAGCTAAGCTTGAAAAAGTTCAAAGACATGCCACGAAACTGGTGCCAGAAATACGCAATCTCAGTTATGATGAGAGGCTGAGGGAATTAGACTTACCATCACTCGAAGCTAGAAGAGTGAGGGGGGATATGGTGACAGTCTTTAAATTCCTTCATGGTTATGATAGAGTGGATAGGGATTGATATTTTGACATGGCTGGCTCTAGAACTAGAGGTCATAGTTTGAAGCTTCGTAAGAAAACTTCTTTGCAGGATGTAAGGAAATACTTTTTCAGTGTAAGAGTAGTTGATAATTGGAATTGGCTGAGCGAGGAGGTAGTTAATGCTATCTCAATCCATAGTTTTAAGGACATGTATGATAAGTATGACTAAGTCTAAAATGGAACCGATCAGGAGACGGGAAGATACGAGCTTTGGGCTCTTTCCCGTAAACACAATAAGATAATCACAATTAGGTAATCACACATACACAGCTTGACTACTCGGTGGCTGGAGTACAAATTCAAGAGACAGAAAATGAGAGAGATCTTGGAGTAAACATACTGGCAGATTTGTCTCCAGAAATACATATAAATGGCATAGTAAGGGCAGCATATGCATTCTTATCAAATGTAAGGGTAGCCTTCAGGCACATGGACAAGAAAATGTTCAGAAATATTTATGTAACCTATGTGAGGCCAAAACTCGAATATGCAGCCCCCTTTTGGAATCCGCACGTGAAAAAGCACATAGCTAAGCTTGAAAAAGTTCAAAGACATGCCACGAAACTGGTGCCAGAAATACGCAATCTCAGTTATGATGAGAGGCTGAGGGAATTAGACTTACCATCACTCGAAGCTAGAAGAGTGAGGGGGGATATGGTGACAGTCTTTAATTTCCTTCATGGTTATGATAGAGTGGATAGGGATCGATATTTTGACATGGCTGGCTCTAGAACTAGAGGTCATAGTTTGAAGCTTCGTAAGAAAACTTCTTTGCAGGATGTAAGGAAATACTTTTTCAGTGTAAGAGTAGTTGATAATTGGAATTGGCTAAGCGAGGAGGTAGTTAATGCTATCTCAATCCATAGTTTTAAGGACAGGTATGATAAGTATGACTAAGTCTAAAATGGAACCGATCAGGAGACGGGAAGATATGAGCTTTGGGCTCTTTCCCGTAAACACAATTAGGTAATCAAAATTAGGTAATCACACACACACACAGCTTGACTACTCAGTGGCTGGAGTACAACTTCAAGAGACAGAAAATGAGAGAGATCTTGGAGTAAACATACTGGCAGATTTGTCTCCAGAAATACATATAAATGGCATAGTAAGGGCAGCATATGCATTCTTATCAAATGTAAGGGTAGCCTTCAGGCACATGGACAAGGAAATGTTCAGAAATATTTATGTAACCTATGTGAGGCCAAAACTCGAATATACAGCCCCCTTTTGGAATCCACACATGAAAAAGCACATAGCTAAGCATGAAAAAGTTCAAAGACATGCCACGAAACTGGTGCCAGAAATACGCAATCTCAGTTATGATGAGAGACTGAGGGAATTAGACTTACCATCACTCGAAGCTAGAAGAGTGAGGGGGGATATGGTGACAGTCTTTAAATTCCTTCATGGTTATGATAGAGTGGATAGGGATCGATATTTTGACATGGCTGGCTCTAGAACTAGAGGTCATAGTTTGAAGCTTTGTAAGAAAACTTCTTTGCAGGATGTAAGGAAATACTTTTTCAGTGTAAGAGTAGTTGATAATTGGAATTGGCTGAGCGAGGAGGTAGTTAATGCTATCTCAATCCATAGTTTTAAGGACAGGTATGATAAGTATCACTAAGTCTAAAATGGAACCGATCAGGAGACGGGAAGATACGAGCTTTGGGCTCTTTCCCGTAAACACAATTAGGTAATCACAATTAGGTAATCACACACGGGAAAGAACCCAAAGATACGAGCTTTGGGCTCTTTCCCGTAAACACAACTAGGTAATAACACACACACACACACACACACACACACACACACAGCTTGACTACTCGGTGGCTGGAGTACAACTTCAAGAGACAGAAAATGAGAGAGATCTTGGAGTAAACATATTGGCAGATTTGTCTCCAGAAATACATATAAATGGCATAGTAAGGGCAGCATATGCATTCTTATCAAATGTAAGGGTAGCCTTCAGGCACATGGACAAGGAAATGTTCAGAAATATTTATGTAACCTATGTGAGGCCAAAACTCGAATATGCAGCCCCCTTTTGGAATCCACACATGAAAAAGCTAAGCTTGAAAAAGTTCAAAGACATGCCACGAAACTGGTGCCAGAAATACGCAATCTCAGTTATGATGAGAGGCTGAGGGAATTAGACTTACCATCACTCGAAGCTAGAAGAGTGAGGGGGGATATGGTGACAGTCTTTAAATTCCTTCATGGTTATGATAAAGTGGATAGGGATCGATATTTTGACATGGCTGGCTCTAGAACTAGAGGTCATAGTTTGAAGCTTCGTAAGAAAACTTCTTTGCAGGATGTAAGGAAATACTTTTTCAGTGTAAGAGTAGTTGATAATTGGAATTGGCTAAGCGAGGAGGTAGTTAATGCTATGTCAATCCATAGTTTTAAGGACATGTATGATAAGTATGACTAAGTATAAAATGGAACCGATCAGGAGACGGGAAGATACGAGCTTTGGGCTCTTTCCCGTAAACACAATTAGGTAATCACAATTAGGTAATCACACACGGGAAAGAGCCCAAAGATACGAGCTTTGGGCTCTTTCCCATAAACACAATTAGGTAATCACACACACACAGCTTGACTACTCGGTGGCTGGAGTACAACTTCAAGAGACAGAAAATGAGAGAGATCTTGGAGTAAACATACTGGCAGATTTGTCTCCAGAAATACATATAAATGGCATAGTAAGGGCAGCATATGCATTCTTATCAAATGTAAGGGTAGCCTTCAGGCACATGGACAAGGAAATGTTCAGAAATATTTATGTAACCTATGTGAGGCCAAAACTCGAATATGCAGCCCCCTTTTGGAATCCGCACATGAAAAAGCACATAGCTAAGCTTGAAAAAGTTCAAAGACATGCCACGAAACTGGTGCCAGAAATACGCAATCTCAGTTATGATGAGAGGCTGAGGGAATTAGACTTACCATCACTCGAAGCTAGAAGAGTGAGGGGGGATATGGTGACAGTCTTTAAATTCCTTCATGGTTATGATAGAGTGGATAGGGATTGATATTTTGACATGGCTGGCTCTAGAACTAGAGGTCATAGTTTGAAGCTTCGTAAGAAAACTTCTTTGCAGGATGTAAGGAAATACTTTTTCAGTGTAAGAGTAGTTGACAATTGGAATTGGCTGAGCGAGGAGGTAGTTAATGCTATCTCAATCCATAGTTTTAAGGACAGGTATGATAAGTATGACTAAGTCTAAAATGGAACCGATCAGGAGACGGGAAGATACGAGCTTTGGGCTCTTTCCCGTAAACACAATTAGGTAATCACAATTAGGTAATCACACACGGGAAAGAGCCCAAAGATACGAGCTTTGGGCTCTTTCCCGTAAACACAATTAGGTAATAACACACACACACACACACACACACACACACACACACACACACACAGCTTGACTACTCGGTGGCTGGAGTACAACTTCAAGAGACAGAAAATGAGAGAGATCTTGGAGTAAACATACTGGCAGATTTGTCTCCAGAAATACATATAAATGGCATAGTAAGGGCAGCATATGCATTCTTATCAAATGTAAGGGTAGCCTTCAGGCACATGGACAAGGAAATGTTCAGAAATATTTATGTAACCTATGTGAGGCCAAAACTCGAATATGCAGCCCCCTTTTGGAATTCACACATGAAAAAGCACATAGCTAAGCTTGAAAAAGTTCAAAGACATGCCACGAAACTGGTGCCAGAAATACGCAATCTCAGTTATGATGAGAGACTGAGGGAATTAGACTTACCATCACTCGAAGCTAGAAGAGTGAGGGGGGATATGGTGACAGTCTTTAAATTCCTTCATGGTTATGATAGAGTGGATAGGGATCGATATTTTGACATGGCTGGCTCTAGAACTAGAGGTCATAGTTTGAAGCTTCGTAAGAAAACTTCTTTGCAGGATGTAAGGAAATACTTTTTCAGTGTAAGAGTAGTTGATAATTGGAATTGGCTAAGCGAGGAGGTAGTTAATGCTATCTCAATCCATAGTTTTAATGACAGGTATGATAATTATCACTAAGTCTAAAATGGAACCGATCAGGAGACGGGAAGATACGAGCTTTGGGCTCTTTCCCGTAAACACAATTAGGTAATCACAATTAGGTAATCACACACGGGAAAGAGCACAAAGATACGAGCTTTGGGCTCTTTCCCGTAAACACAATTAGGTAATCACACACACACACAGCTTGACTACTCGGTGGCTGGAGTACAACTTCAAGAGACAGAAAATGAGAGAGATCTTGGAGTAAACATACTGTCAGATTTGTCTCCAGAAATACATATAAATGGCATAGTAAGGGCAGCATATGCATTCTTATCAAATGTAAGGGTAGCCTTCAGGCACATGGACAAGGAAATGTTCAGAAATATTTATGTAACCTATGTGAGGCGAAAACTCGAATATGCAGCCCCCTTTTGGAATCCGCACATGAAAAAGCACATAGCTAAGCTTGAAAAAGTGCAAAGACATGCCACGAAACTGGTGCCAGAAATACGCAATCTCAGTTATGATGAGAGGCTGAGGGAATTAGACTTACCATCACTCGAACCTAGAAGAGTGAGGGGGGATATGGCGACAGTCTTTAAATTCCTTTATGGTTATGATAGAGTGGATAGGGTTCGATATTTTGACATGGCTGGCTCTAGAACTAGAGGTCATAGTTTGAAGCTTCGTAAGAAAACTTCTTTGCAGGATGTAAGGAAATACTTTTTCAGTGTAAGAGTAGTTGATAATTGGAATTGGCTAAGCGAGGAGGTAGTTAATGCTATCTCAATCCATAGTTTTAAGGACAGGTATGATAAGTATCACTAAGTCTAAAATGGAACCGATCAGGAGACGGGAAGATACGAGCTTTTTGCTCTTTCCCGTAAACACAATTAGATAATCACAATTAGGTAATCACACACGGGAAAGAGCCCAAAGATACGAGCTTTGGGCTATTTCCCGTAAACACAATTAGGTAATCACACACACACAGCTTGACTACTCGGTGTCTGGAGTACAACTTCAAGAGACAGAAAATGAGAGAGATCTTGGAGTAAACATACTGGCAGATTTGTCTCCAGAAATACATATAAATGGCATAGTAAGGGCAGCATATGCATTCTTATCAAATGTAAGGGTAGCCTTCAGGCACATGGACAAGGAAATGTTCAGAAATATTTATGTAACCTATGTGAGGCCAAAACTCGAATATGCAGCCCCATTTTGGAATCCGCACATGAAAAAGCACATAGCTAAGCTTGAAAAAGTTCAAAGACATGCCACGAAACTGGTGCCAGAAATACGCAATCTCAGTTATGATGAGAGGCTGAGGGAATTAGACTTACCATCACTCGAAGCTAAAAGAGTGAGGGGGGATATGGTGACAGTCTTTAAATTCCTTCATGGTTATGATAGAGTGGATAGGGATCGATATTTTGACATGGCTGGCTGTGGAACTAGAGGTCATAGATTGAAGCTTCGTAAGGAAACTTCTTTGCAGGATGTAAGGAAATACTTTTTCAGTGTAAGAGTAGTTGATAATTGGAATTGGCTAAGCGAGGAGATAGTTAATGGTATCTCAATCCATAGTTTTAAGGACAGGTATGATAAGTATCACTAAGTCTAAAATGGAACCGATCAGGAGACGGGAAGATACGAGCTTTGGGCTCTTTCCCGTAAACACAATTAGGTAATCATAATTAGGTAATCACACACGGGAAAGAGCACAAAGATACGAGCTTTGGGCTCTTTCCCGTAAACACAATTAGGTAATCGCAATTAGGTAATCACACACTCACAGCTTGACTACTTGGTGGCTGTAGTATAACTTCAAGAGACAGAAAATGAGAGAGATCTTGGAGTAAACATACTGTCAGATTTGTCTCCAGAAATACATTTAAATGGCATAGTAAGGGCAGCATATGCATTCTTATCAAATGTAAGGATAGTCTTCAGGCACATGGACAAGGAAATGTTCAGAAATATTTATGTAACCTATGTGAGGCCAAAACTCGAATATGCAGCCCCCTTTTGGAATCCGCACATGAAAAAGCACATAGCTAAGCTTGAAAAAGTTCAAAGACATGCCACGAAACTGGTACCAGAAATACGCAATCTCAGTTATGATGAGAGACTGAGGGAATTAGACTTACCATTACTCGAAGCTAGAAGAGTGAGGGGGGATATGGTGACAGTCTTTAAATTCCTTCATGGTTATGATAGAGTGGATAGGGATCGATATTTTGACATGGCTGGCTCTAGAACTAGAGGTCATAGTTTGAAGCTTCGTAAGGAAACTTCTTTGCAGGATGTAAGGAAATACTTTTTCAGTGTAAGAGTAGTTGATAATTGGAATTGGCTAAGCGAGGAGGTAGTTAATGCTATCTCAATCCATAGTTTTAAGGACAGGTATGATAAGTATCACTAAGTCTAAAATGGAACCGATCTGGAGACAGGAAGATACGAGCTTTGGGCTCTTTCCCGTAAACACAATTAGGTAATCACACAACACACACACACAGCTTGACTACTCGGTGGCTGGAGTACAACTTCAAGAGACAGAAAATGAGAGAGATCTTGGAGTAAACATACTGGCAGATTTGTCTCCAGAAATACATATAAATGGCATAGTAAGGGCAGCATATGCATTCTTATCAAATGTAAGGGTAGCCTTCAGGCACATGGACAAGGAAATGTTCAGAAATAGTTATGTAACCTATGTGAGGCCAAAACTCGAATATGCAGCCACCTTTTGGAATCCGCACATGAAAAAGCACATAGCTAAGCTTGAAAAAGTTCAAAGACATGCCACGAAACTGGTGCCAGAAATACGCAATTTCAGTTATGATGAGAGGCTGAGGGAATTAGACTTACCATCACTCGAAGCTAGAAGAGTGAGGGGGGGATATGGTGACAGTCTTTAAATTCCTTCATGGTTATGATAAAGTGGATAGGGATCGATATTTTGACATGGCTGGCTCTAGAACTAGAGGTCATAGTTTGAAGCTTCGTGAGAAAACTTCTTTGCAGGATGTAAGGAAATACTTTTTCAGTGTAAGAGTAGTTGATAATTGGAATTGGCTAAGCGAGGAGGTAGTTAATGCTATCTCAATCCATAGTTTTAAGGACAGGTATGATAAGTATCACTAAGTCTAAAATGGAACCGATCTGGAGACAGGAAGATACGAGCTTTGGGCTCTTTCCCGTAAACACAATTAGGTAATCACAACACAACACACACACACAGCTTGACTACTCGGTGGCTGGAGTACAACTTCAAGAGACAGAAAATGAGAGAGATCTTGGAGTAAACATACTGGCAGATTTGTCTCCAGAAATACATATAAATGGCATAGTAAGGGCAGCATATGCATTCTTATCAAATGTAAGGGTAGCCTTCAGGCACATGGACAAGGAAATGTTCAGAAATAGTTATGTAACCTATGTGAGGCCAAAACTCGAATATGCAGCCACCTTTTGGAATCCGCACATGAAAAAGCACATAGCTAAGCTTGAAAAAGTTCAAAGACATGCCACGAAACTGGTGCCAGAAATACGCAATTTCAGTTATGATGAGAGGCTGAGGGAATTAGACTTACCATCACTCGAAGCTAGAAGAGTGAGGGGGGGATATGGTGACAGTCTTTAAATTCCTTCATGGTTATGATAAAGTGGATAGGGATCGATATTTTGACATGGCTGGCTCTAGAACTAGAGGTCATAGTTTGAAGCTTCGTGAGAAAACTTCTTTGCAGGATGTAAGGAAATACTTTTTCAGTGTAAGAGTAGTTGATAATTGGAATTGGCTAAGCGAGGAGGTAGTTAATGCTATCTCAATCCATAGTTTTAAGGACAGGTATGATAAGTATCACTAAGTCTAAAATGGAACCGATCAGGAG
>JAXCGZ010015103.1:30000-35000 GCA_037179515.1 Halocaridina rubra
CAAAGCTCGTATCTTCCCGTCTCCTGATCGGTTCCATTTTAGACTTAGTGATACTTATCATACCTGTCCTTAAAACTATGGATTGAGATAGCATTAACTACCTCCTCGCTTAGCCAATTCCAATTATCAACTACTCTTACACTGAAAAAGTATTTCCTTACATCCTGCAAAGAAGTTTTCTTACGAAGCTTCAAACTATGACCTCTAGTTCTAGAGCCAGCCATATCAAAATATCGATCCCTATCCACTCTATCCTAACCATGAAGGAATTTAAAGACTGTCACCATATCCCCCCTCACTCTTCTAGCTTCGAGTGATGGTAAGTCTAATTCCCTCAGCCTCTCATCATAACTGAGATTGCATATTTCTGGCACCAGTTTCGTGGCATGTCTTTGAACTTTTTCAAGCTTAGCTATGTGCTTTTTCAAGTGCGGATTCCAAAAGGGGGCTGCATATTCGAGTTTTGGCCTCACATAGGTTACATAAATATTTCTGAACATTTCCTTGTCCATGTGCCTGAAGGCTACCCTTACATTTGATAAGCATGCATATGCTGCCCTTACCATGCCATTTATATGTATTTCTGGAGACAAATCTGCCAGTATGTTTACTCCAAGATCTCTCTCATTTTCTGTCTCTTGAAGTTGTACTCCAGCCACCGAGTAGTCAAGCTGTGTGTGTGTGATTACCTAATTGTGATTACCTAATTGTGTTTACGGGAAAGAGCCCAAAGCTTGTATCTTCCCGTCTCCTGATCGGTTCCATTATAGACTTAGTGATACTTATCATACCTGTCCTTAAAACTATGGATTGAGATAGCATTAACTACTTCCTCGCTTAGCCAATTCCAATTATCAACTACTCTTACACTGAAAAAGTATTTCCTTACATCCTGCAAAGAAGTTTTCTTACGAAGCTTCAAACTGTGACCTCTAGTTCTAGAGCCAGCCATATCAAAATATCGATCCTTATCCACTCTATCATAACCATGAAGGAATTTAAAGACTGTCACCATATCCCCCCTCACTCTTCTAGCTTCGAGTGATGGTAAGTCTAATTCCCTCAGCTTCTCATCATAACTAAGATTGCGTATTTCTGGCACCAGTTTCGTGGCATGTCTTTGAACTTTTTCAAGCTTAGCTATGTGCTTTTTCATGTGCGGATTCCAAAAGGGGGCTGCATATTCGAGTTTTGGCCTCACATAGGTTACATAAATATTTCTGAACATTTCCTTGTCCATGTGCCTGAAGGCTACCCTTACATTTGATAAGAATGCATATGCTGCCCTTACTATGCCATTTATATGTATTTTTGGAGACAAATCTGCCAGTATGTTTACTCCAAGATCTCTCTCATTTTCTGTCTCTTGAAGTTGTACTCCAGCCACCGAGTAGTCAAGCTTGGGCCTTCTTGCACTTGTACCCATTCTCATTACCTTACATTTTGAAGTATTGAATTTCATTAGCCACTTTTCTGACCACTCATGCAGATTATTTAGAGCCTCCTGAAGTTCTCTACCATTGTTCTCGTTTTTTACTTTCTTCACAATCTTTGCATCATCTGCAAACATATTCATGAATGAATTTACAGTCTCTGGTAGGTCATTTACATATACAAGGAGCAAAAGTGGCCCTAAAACTGAACCCTGTAGAACTCCACTACTAACTCTTCTCCATTCAGACACTGAGTGTCTTACTCTAACCCTCTGTTCCCTTCCCTCTAAGTAAGTTATTATCCATTCCAAAACATTTCCACCTATTCTAGCCATTGATTGCAGCTTCCTAATAAGTCTCCCATGTGGAACAGTGTCAAACGCTTTCTGGAAGTCTAGGAATATGCAATCTGCCCAGCCCTCTCTTTCCTGTAAGATTTGGCTTACCTCATCATAAAATTCTAATAAGTTTGTTACTGTTGATCTACCTTCTCTGAAGCCATGTTGCCTCACTGACAAAAAGTTGAAGGATTCCAAGTGAAGAGAGATATGTTTGTGAGTGTGTGTGTGATTACCTAATTGTCCTAATTGTGATTACCTAATTGTGTTTACGGGAAAGAGCCCAAAGCTCGTATCTTCCCGTCTCCTGATCGGTTCCATTTTTAGACTTAGTGATACTTATCGTACCTGTCCTTAAAACTATGGATTGAGATAGCATTAACTACCTCCTCGCTTAGCCAATTCCAATTATCAACTACTCTTACACTGAAAAAGTATTTCCTTACATCCTGCAAACAAGTTTTCTTATGAAGCTTCAAACTATGACCTCTAGTTCTAGAGCCAGCCATATCGAAATATCGATCCCTATCCACTCTATCATAACCATGAAGGAATTTAAAGACTGTCACCATATCCCCCCTTACTCTTCTAGCTTCGAGTGATGGCAAGTCTAATTCCCTCAGCCTCTCATCATAACCGAGATTGCGTATTTCTGGCACCAGTTTCGTGGCATGTCTTTGAACTTTTTCAAGCTTAGCTATGTGCTTTTTCAAGTGCGGATTCCAAAAGGGGGCTGCATATTCGAGTTTTGTCCTCACATAGGTTACATAAATATTTCTGAACATTTCCTTGTCCATGTGCCTGAAGGCTACCCTTACATTTGATAAGAATGCATATGCTGCCCTTACTACGCCATTTATATGTATTTCTGGAGACAAATCTGCCAGTATGTTTACTCCTAGATCTCTCTCATTTTCTGTCTCTTGAAATTGTACTCCAGCCACCGAGTAGTCAAGCTTGGGCCTTCTTGCACTTGTACCCATTCTCATTACCTTACATTTTGAGGTATTGAATTTCATTAGCCACTTTTCTGACCTCTCATGCAGATTATTTAGATCCTCCTGAAGTTCTCTACCATTGTTCTCGTTTTTTACTTTCTTCACAATCTTTGCATCATCTGCAAACATATTCATGAATGAATTTACAGACTCTGGTAGGTCATTTACATATACAAGGAACAAAAGTGGCCCTAAAACTAAACCCTGTAGAACTCCACTACTAACTCTTCTCCATTCAGACACTGAGTGTCTTACTCTAACCCTCTGTTCCCTTCCTTCTAAGTAAGTTTTTATCCATTCCAAGACATTTCCACCTATTCTAGCCATTAATTGCAGCTTCCTAATAAGTCTCCCATGTGGAACAGTGTCAAACGCTTTCTGGAAGTCTAGGAATATGCAATCTGCCCAGCCCTCTCTTTCCTGTAAGATTTGGCTTACCTCATCATAAAATTCTAATAAGTTTGTTACTGTTGATCTTCCTTCTCTGAAGCCATGTTGCCTCACTGACAAAAAGTTGAAGGTTATTCCAAGTGAAGAGAGATATGTTTCCTTAGTAGTTTCTCCATAACTTTGCAAACTATGCTGGTCAAGGAAACTGGTCTATAGTTCAGAGCCGTATCCCTCCTTCCCTTTTTGAAGATAGGTATCACATTTGCTTGTTTCCAGCATCTTGGAATCTCCCCCGACTCCAGTGACTCCTTAAATATGATACTTAGTGCCACTGATATTGTGTTTGCGCATTTTTTAAGCACATGAGGGGATATGTCATCAGGACCTGTAGCTTTATGAACATCTAAATCCATCAGCGCTTTGCATACCTCTGTGGCTGTAAGGTTGATGTTCTCTAATACCGGCCCTTGAGCTTCTATCACTGCAATCTGAGGGGGTGGGGTATTTTCTACTGTAAATACTGACTGAAACTCCTTGTTCAATTCTTTGCAGATCTCTTCGTCCGTCTCAGTGATGCTTCCATCCGCTCTCTTTAGCCTTAAAACCTGTTCTTTTACCTTCAGTTTTCCTCTGATAAAGCTGTGAAAAAGCTTGGGATTTTCTTTAGCCTTCCTGGTGATGTCCCTCTCATAATCTCTCTCTGCCTCTCTCCTTTTACTTAGGTAGTCATTTCTTGCTCTTTTGTAGGTTTGCCAGGCATTTATGTTTTTTCTCCTCCTATACCTTTTCCAGCATTTGTCTCTCCACTCCTTAGCTCTTTTACACCCATTATCGAACCATTTCTCTCTGGCATGAATTACACCTACTTTGGTGACAGGTATGCAGCAATCTACTATCTTCCCATATTTCTCACAAAAGATGTCATACATTTCTTGTACAGATTTGTTGTAAAATAAGGTTCTCCAGTCAATAACTGCAAAAAGCTCATTCATTTTGATGTAATCTCCTTTCGGATAGTTCCTCCTCATGTCCTCAGTGCCTCTACTCTCAGGAAGAATGTCTTCAATGATATACTCCATCAACAACACACAGTGGTCACTCTTTCCAATTGGTGGTTCATACTCAATATTTTCAATATCCAACACATTATCTGTGAACACTAGATCAAGTAGTGATGGCTCATCCCCACCCCTGGCTCTTGTTGGTTCCATTACATGTTGGTGTAGGAAATTTCCTTGTACGCAATCTAGGAATCTTGCCCCAAATGAGTCCTCACCACTGTGTGGGTCAAGATTTATCCAATCTATCTCTTTATGATTAAAGTCTCCCATAATCAAAATCCTACATTTTTTCTCCCGTGCCATGTTAACAACTGAGTTGTTATGACTTTCCTCATAAATTTCAAGCCTATTTTGGTTCCTTGGTGGGTTGTATACAACAGTTATTATAATGTTCTCTGACCCAGTATTTATGCGAGCAACAAGAAATTCCCTGAACTCACTTTCTATAGCCAAGTTTATTTCTTCAACTTGAATCCTCTCACTTATGAGCAGTGCTATCCCTCCACCAGTCCTCTCAGATCTTTCGACCCTTAGTATTCTGAAGCCCTTAGGAAAAACTGTGACACTGTTTATGTCCTCACTCAACTTAGTCTCTGTAATTGCTACTATATCTGCCTTACTGTTGTGAATCCTATCTTTTAATTCTACTGCCTTACCAGCTAATCCATCAGCATTTGTGTATAACAATCTTAATGAGGCCCCATCCCCTGATCTTCTGTCATTATCTTCTTTATCTCCCCTTTGTCTGGAAGTATTCTGTAACGAAAATTTTTCTTCTCT
>JAXCGZ010015103.1:40000-52500 GCA_037179515.1 Halocaridina rubra
TACCGCTAAAACTGCTGTATTCATACGCATCTCCCTTACCTTTGTATAGGGGCACTATACAAGCAATCACCCATTCCACTGGCACCATTGACAACATAAGGCATATATTAAACACTCACTAACCATTCCAATGCAGTCACACCCCCTTCTTTCAACATCTCCTCTCTCACACCATCCATTCCAGGTGTTTTACCTGTCTTTTGCTTCATACAATGCCCTTTTCACCTCCTCTCTTGTACTCTCTCTCCCATTTTCATCTCCCATTACTGGCACTTGAACACCCCCCACTGCCACTATAGCTGCCTCTCTATCTTCCTCAACATTCAGCAAGCACTCAAAATATGCTGCCCATCTTTTCTTTGCATCGTTCCCTCTTAACATCTGTCCATTCACATCTTTCACTGTCTCTTCCATCCTCAATCCACCCTTCCTTACTCACTTCACTTCTTTCCAAAACTTCTTTTTATTCTCCTCATATGACCTACTAAAATCCTGTCCCCACCTAACATTTGCCAGCCTCTTCTCCTCCTCTACCTTCCGCTTGGTTTCCACATTTTTCTCCCTATATCTTTCATACTTTTCCCTACTTTTACACTGCAGCCATTCCTTAAAAGCCCTCTTTTTCTCTTCCACCTTCATTTTCACCCCTTCATTCCACCACTCGCTGCCCCTCCTCATGCCACCTCCAACAAACCTCTTTCCACACACATCACTTGCATTTCCCACAAAACATTCTTTCATCAACCCCCATTCCTCCTCTAAGGAGGAATATATATATATATATATATATATATATATATATATATATATATATATATATATATATATATATATATAAAAGGCTGAGGGAGGAGACAGAAGTTTGTAGTGAGCAGTTTGGTTTTATGAAAGGTCGAGGAACAATGGATGCAGTATTCGCAATGAGGCAGACAATGGAAAAATGTAGAGATAAGCAAAGAGGGCTGTACATGGCGTTTATTGACCTGGAAAAAGCTTATGATCGGGTCCCGAGAAGCGAGGTGTGGAGGAGTATGAGGTCGAAGGGAGTGAAGGAGAAGTATGTCAAGATAGTTTAGGACATATACAGGGAAGCCACAACAAGAGTAAGAAGTACAGTTGGCACTACAGAGCCTTTTCAGGTGAAAGTTGGACTCCATCAGGGATCAGCTCTTTGCCCCTATCTATTTAACCTTCTCATGGATGTGATGGTGGAGGAAGTGACAAAGGAGGCACCATGGAGCATGCTCTTTGCAGACGATATTGTTTTGGTCTCCGAGAGCCGTGAAGAATTGCAAGAGAGATTGGAGCTATGGAGGGGTTTGCTGGAGGATTACGGACTGAAGGTGAGCAGACAGAAAACGGAGTACCTGGAGTGCAATGTGACACAAGGAGGCGACCTGTTCATGCAAGACCACAAGCTCCCAAAGGCGGACGCCTTCAAATACCTCGGCTCCTACGTAACGAAGGATGGAGACCTGGAGAGAGAGATTGATCATAGGATCCAGGTAGCGTGGAACAGCTGGAAGAGAACATCAGGGGTGCTATGTGACAAGCAAATCAGTGCTAGAATGAAAGGAAAAGTGTACAAGTCAGTTGTGAGACCAGCGTTGCTGTACGGTGCGGAGACGTGGCCGGTGAAAAAGGTTCAAGAAAGGAAGATAGATGTCGCAGAAATGAGAATGCTGAGGTGGATGTGTGGGGTGACGAGGGAGGACAGGATACGAAATGACCAGATCAGAGGTACAGTGAAGGTGGTGGAGGCATCGGCGAAAGCGCAGGAGAGGAGATTACAGTGGTTCGGTCATGTGAAGAGGAGAGAAGAAGACTACGTGGGTGTGAGAGTGATGGAGATGGACGTGGAGGGCAGACGTAGACGAGGAAGACCTAAACTACGGTGGAAGGACCGACTGAAGGAGGATCTCAGAGAGAGACAGCTGGAGGAGGAGCAAGTGATGGACCGGAACCAGTGGAGACGACTAGTGAAGAGATGCGACCCCATATGAAAATGGGAACGCAAATAGAGGAAGAAGAAGAAGAAGATATATATATATATATATATATATATATATATATATATATATATATATATATATATATATATATATATATATATATATATATATATATATATATATATATATATATATATATATATATATATATATATATATATATATATATATATATATATATATATATATATATATATATATATATATATATATATATATATATAAATTTATGTGTGTTTGTGTGTGTGTGTGTGTGTGTTTGTGTGTGTCTGTGTGTGTGTGATTACCTAATTGTGATTACCTAATTGCGTGGGCGTGTGTGTATATGCATGTGTGTGTGTGTGTGTGTGGTTATGTGTATGTATGTAAGTGTTGAATATATATTGATACATATTCATACATACATACATACATACATACTTACATTCTTACATACTTATGTACAAGCATGCATACTGTGGGGAGTTTAGGATGCTAGAGTGTTGTTAAGATTCTGTTTTACTAAGGGGACTCAAAGTACCGAGCTCGGTTAAGAGCTCACAAACAGACATGACAGATATTTGTACTTGAACACCCCATCGCTATTACCATTAGTCGGTTAAATGAAACTCAGAATTCAACTTTCTTTTAATTTTGGAAATTCAATGACATTAAAAGAATTGAATTAAATTTCTCAAATTAAATTTTATGAAATGCTGCCTCGAATCCCGGAGGTGGTGAGTATGATTTCGTTTCCCGGCACCACGGACGTATGCCAAGACTTTGGCCTCAACTCGATGATTACCTCTGTCACACAGGCAGAGTAGAATACAGGACACTGCAATTTCAGAAACAGAAATGACACACTGTTTATAATGGGAAACTGAAAGCATGAGCACACATATAATGAGTTTCCAATGTCATTCTACTGGATGAATATATATTGGTTATTCACAGCTAACCAGAAATATTTATGCTACCATAATAGCATACAAAACCATTAATTCTTTACTGGTTTTAAGAAAACAATATATTCACAATAAATGAAGAATAAGCAAGACAAATACAGTACTGTATGTATTCCTTAAATTGTGGGCAACCACAAAAGTTGCAATGCTTATTACTGATTAACAATTAATAAGGTAACACTCTATTTAGGATAAAGGAAGAATCTACGAGATAAATACAGTATTCATTCACTTTTAGTTATCAAGAACTTTGCAATGAAAAAAAGGGTGCAAAACCACCTTTTGAGGTATTTGCAACTTATAACTCAAAGCACTTTATCCCCAACATATGAAGAATTAGCAAGATAAATACGGTATGCATTCATTAAATTGTGGTTAACAAGAAATATTTGCAAAGCCAACTGGGAAAAATTACCTTTTAAATATTTGCAATTTTTTTTTAGCAAATAGCTTTATTGACGAGTTTTTGACGTAAAACACTTTATTTACGATGATAGAAAGGGGTGAAATGAAATTAGAATTTATTAGGAAAAGAGATAGATTTTTACGGGCTCATAACCAGTCTTCAGAGGATGAGATTTTCGTTTATTACATTCAGTGAAAAGAAACTTCTCAGCAATGTATATCAGCTGTAATTTACAGGTTAAGGAATTAACTTTGGCATGTGAGATTCCAGTTTGGTAATCTACAAAATTTCGTGTGACTTGGAAGGAAATCAGAGAATATAAATCCATAAGATTTATCCAGTAACGAATGTAACTAATTCTCGAAAATAAACCAATTTGCTTTACCCACGAGCTTTACCATACACTATCCCTCACCTTGTTGTGTTAGATGAATTCCTGTGAAGATGCCACGTAATTAAGATTTGAAATAAACTTAGACTACCCAGGCGAGATGTTGCCTCTGGTCAGTCTCGGCGCCAAAAGAGCGCGTCTCCTTGTTCCTCCTGGTGAGTTCATCTGTAGGATACATTTCTAGAGCAGTAATTGGCTCTGATATCATTTTAAGGACTATTTTAGTGGTGGTCCCTGGCAGGCAATTTTAGCAGAGATGCAAGGGAGAGACAGTATTTTTAGGTGCAACAAGTGGAAGCAAATAAAATAAAACGAGAATAATAATGAAAAGTTAGGTTACTGGTTTTAATCTCTCTTAATTTTCTTGGCTCGTAGCAGACAGAAAAATAGGAGCAGCCTCTATATCGGGGCTATACTTCTACACGTACAAGAAGAGTGAATAAGGTATTTAAAATTAGCTATAAGCTAAAATACAAATTGCAAATAATCATAATCTGCGAAAGTCAAGAAGTGGGAATTAATTTTTTTTAGTTAGAAAATAACAGTTATGTTAAAGGGAATTATTTTTTTTAGTTAGAAAATAACAGTTATGTTACTAATTTATTTGATAAGGCATCTAACAGCCTCTGTTGACATTGAGCGAAACACTCTGTCACAAAGGCCCTTTCTAGAGAATATTGATTTAGCAAAATTCTACTACAGAAGGCGAAAAAAGAACAGAGGAAGTTACGGTGACTTCAGTGTTATTATGAGGGATGAGATATCCTTCTCATGGAAAAGAACAAATGAACAATAAGAATGGGATCCACCACTGGAACATATCATACTATTAGTAAAAGTAAACAAGTCTTGTAAACAAAATATTAAATGACATGCAAAACATAAAAGAAATGTGATCAAATTCAAATTTCAAGAAAATTAAATCACAATTAGATATCAGTGAATATCAATATTTAAGTTTATGAAGGCTTCACATGCAAGAAGGCAATAATATAATATACAAAATAAAATACAGTATACGCAAATTAAACATTTGAACCACGTCGTCATTAACATTGGCGACTGGATTTAAAACATTCAGCTATTCAGCACTAAACTAAAATGTTTCTGCCAAGTTCTGGCTTTCAAAGTCCCACAAAGGGAAATATAAAACTACGATCAAAAAATTATTCTTCATCTTTTTCGTCTTCCATTAGGAATAACGTTTGTACGCTAAAATAAACAAGTACAGTACAGTATTAAAGACATAAAAGATAAACATAAAAATAAACAACACATTAGAGAAGTAATCTTTACCGACTAATCAAATTTAGGCTAACAGCACCAGCTTCCTCATTTGAGGGTAACGACCGTCGACTTAGTAGATCAGCAAGGTCATTGTCCTTGCCATGAACATGTTGGGCAGTGAATTTGAAAAGATTCAGGTAAAGTACCCACCTTTTCAGACGAGGATTTAGCTTGTCTGCAGTCTGTAAATATAGGAGAGGTCTGTGGTCGGTTCTCAGTGTAAAATGTTGGCCATACAGATGGACTTCAAATTTCTTTATGGCCCAATATGCAGCTAGAGCTTCCTTCTCCACGGTGGAGTAATTTCGCTCTGCAGGGCGAAGCCTGCGGCTTACATATCGCACTGGAGCTACTTCTGCTAAGTTGTCTGATCGGGCTTGCAAGAGCACGGCACCCAGGCCTTCGTCTGAGGCGTCGGTCTGCAAGATAAATGGAAAATCAGGGTTTACCAGTTGTAATACTGGCTCACCTGCCAATGCTTCTCGGAGCTTGAAAAATGCTCTCTCCGCTTCATCTGTCCATTTGACAGGGGAGGATTTACTTTGCTTCGAGGAGGTCAGTTGCTGCAAAGGGGCAGCGATAGTATTAAAGTGTGGAATGAACCGTTGGTAGTAGCCGACACTACCCAGGAATGATCTCAGTTGAGTGACAGTGGCAGGTTTCTCCATATCCTTAATAGCTTGTACCCTGTCATGTAAAGGGGACATAACTCCTTCTCCAACCACGTGGCCGAGATACTGCAATTGTGTGAAACCAATCTCACATTTAGAAGGCTTTAAATGAAGTCCATGCTGGTTCAGACGAGTGAGAACTCTGCGGAGGGTCTCGAGGTGCGATGACCAATCCTGAGAATGCACCAGGATGTCGTCTATAAAGCATGAAACATTGTCGAGATCCTGTAGTACTATCCTCATGAGTCTGCTGAAGCAGCCAGGGGCATTTACCATACCAAAAGGCATGACCCTGAACTGGTATAGACCATATCTTGTGGAAAAAGCTGTAAGAGGCTTGGTAGTCTCGCTCAACGGGACTTGCCAAAATCCACTGGCCAGATCCAACTTGGACAGGTAACGGGCTTGAGAAAGCAATGAGAAAATATGCTCGGCGTCAGCAATGGGCTCTCCATCAAAGATGGTACGGGAGTTAAGCTTACGACAGTCAAGGCAGAACCTGTGACTGCCATCTCGCTTACGCACTGCCAGTAACGGCGAACACCAAGGCGAAATGCTCTTTTCAACTATTCCGAGGCGGACCCAAGTGTCAAGATCTTCCTTCAGCCGTAAGGACAGCTGGTGGGGAAGACCATAGGAATGCCGAAATGGCTCTGGGTCAGTCAATCTGACATGATGCTCAAGGGTAGTGGTAATGCCTGGGAGGTCGTTGAAGACGTTCTCATAGTCCTCTAATAGCTTGTTCAGCTGTTCCCGTTGACTCGGTTGCAGTCTGGAGTTAATAATACAATTACTCACACTCTCTTTTCGGTGTGTGGGAATGGCAGGATCCTTACCATCATCAAAAGCTAAGCTTATGTCTTCAATTGCAAGGGCGGTGGCTGCGGCCAGAGGGGCTTCTTCTGAAAAACTCCACTCCCGTAAGTCTGTCTCCACTGCAAGGGTGGAGTATTCCAATATAGGAAGTAAGGGGTGGCTATAATGGAGCACCTGTGTTGCTGCAGCCTCGGAGGTTCTGTTTATGCTTGAGGCATCTATAGGGGTTGCTGGGAGCACCAGTGCAGGATCCCTGTGGGCCTCCGGGTCCTCACAATAAAGCTTCAGCTGGTTAATGTGGTATTTCCGGTTAATGCCATCAACATTTAGCACATAATTGTCAGGGGTCACCCGGTGTACCACAGTGTACGGTCCTTTCCAGCGTAGCATTAGCTTGCGGGTATCTGTTGGAAGAAGTAACAGAGCTCGATCTCCGGGTGTCAGGGCACGACGCCGCGCACGCTTGTCAAAGAGGAGCTTGGCAGTCTGCTGGTGACCCTTAATGGCTAATTGTGCAGTTTTCCATGCCTTTTTGAGGTGAGACGAAAACTTCAAAATATACTCATGAACGTCCCTATCGTCATCTTCGATGGTAGGTGAATCCCAACATTCTGCCAAGAATTCTACTGGGCCTCTGACCTTATGACCATAAATCATCTTGAAAGGCGAGTATCCAGTAGTGTCGTGGGGCGTGTCTTTGAAGGAGAAAAGTGCAGCAGGGACGTACTTGTCCCACTGCCTAGGCATATCTATCACTAGCTTGCGCAAACATCGCTTCAATGTCCCGTTATAGCGTTCGCATGCTCCATTTGATTGGGCATGATAGACACTCGTACGAATATGCTTGATTTCTAAAAGGTTACAGAAAGCCTCAAAGTGCCTACTTGTAAACTGACTTCCATTGTCAGAAGTGACCTGCTCAGGAAAGCAAACCCTGGAGATTTCAAATAGGGCTTGAGCGACTGCTTCAGTTGTGATAGAAGACAGTGGCACTGCATCTGGGTACCTTATTGCCAGGTCAGCATATACCAGGAGGAATTGTTTCCCCGTGGACAAAGTTGGATTAATAGGACCTAGTATGTCAATAGCAACATTGGAAATTGGCTCCATTGAGAGCTTAGTTATCCCCATGGGAACTTTCGGTACCGGTGCCGTTGAGGTGGATTGACAGACAGGGCAGGAGCCTACATATCTGTCTACCTCGGTGTACATGTTTGGCCATGCAAAAGCCTTCTGAAGGACATGCCGAGTTTTTGCTTTGCCTCTGTGTCCACTCAGAGGTAAATGGTGTGCCACATACATAGCCTGGCAGCGCAACGAAGCGGGCACCACCAACTGTTTAAAGGTGTGGCCATCTTTAGTCACATGCCTACGAAGTACTCCATCTTCAAGGGCGTAAGTGATCTGGCCTCCTCCTCTCACCGTGAAGGTCCTTCCCTCGGTGGCCTGCTGCATCCAGCGTTTGAGGTTGGGGCAGTCTTGCTGCAATTTGGCAAAGTCTGGACGGGACTTCAATGGCTCTAGAGGTGCATCATCTGGTAAAGGAGGGGGAAACTCTCCGCGTTCCACATTACGTGTACTGACTGCAGCAGACTCAACGGAGTCAGTCGGAGAATCGTCCATATTCTTGGCATCGATGCCAGGAGTTGCTGCTGAAATGGCTTCATGTGACTTCCCCCGAGGGAAGTTATAACGAGAAATGTCCTTATGGTAGAGGTCGGCCTGGAAAGTAGGAACTAGGTTCAGTGCACGACCCATCAAGACAGGGTACATAAGCCCAATCATTGCCACAGCTTTTCCCTTGTAGTATTTGCAATCCAGGTTAATGACACGGCAGCGTCGTATTTGGGGTGTTCCTTCAGCAACCCGCACATGAACGACTTTGCTGGTAAAATCTTCATCCCTGACAATTCTCTCGTCAACAAGTATGCCATTGGCCCCAGTGTCAAGGGCTATCTCAGCTTCCACACCATTTATGGTTTCTAGGCATTTTGGGATCATTTCCAGATCATCATGTTCGATGAATTCCACATTGGCAAGTTTGTGTGGTGGTTCCTCGGCATTTTCCTCATTGGCCCTTTCTGGCCCTGTTTCCACAACATGGGCTGAGTGAGTGGCCAGACGGCTATGTGGGCCGCCGCTGTGTGAGGGAGCGTGGTGGCTCTTAGAGTTTGGCTGAAAACCCTGGGAAGGTGGAGCAGAGTAATGGCCTTTGCCTCTTAACTGCTGAGGCTTAGGTCTTACCGGGTCATCCTTCTTGAGTGTGGGTGCATGGCCGTAATAAGACTTAGGAGTGTGAGGAGGATGAGCTGGACGATTGAAGTTCTGCAAGGGGCTCTTGTGCTTCCCGTTCCTGTAATCTCTATTTCCGGATAAAGGACTACTGTCTGGGATTCCCGCTCGAAGCCGAGCAAGCACAAGCTCATGTTTATGTTGTGCTTGTGCCTCCTTACGTTGTGCTTGTGCCTCCTCACTTGCTCTCTCCTCCAGCTTATCTCGGCGCTCAACCATCTTCTCATAAGCCCATTCGAAGAGCTTCTGTCTTGGGGAAAAACCGTATCTCTCACCCCTAGCAATCAGTATGTCTAGGTAACGCTCCTCATCGAATGTTTTGAAGGTTTCTATGTTTGTTTCCTGTGACTGCCTGGTTTCCTTAACAGTCAATAACGAAGTGCCAAAACAACCACACAAAAAAAAACAAATCTCTACAATACAGTAGTAGAAAAAAAAATGATAGAACCACACAACACCAAGGAGAGAAAGAAAAAATTCAACACCACAGTTCAAACTTAATCGTAAAAGTGATCTCAAAACCTCACCATAAAAGTGACTCAAAATACAATCAAGTGCAACAGCAGCAAAATGTTGCAAAACAGTGCATGAAACACTGGTAATACAGAATGGCAGTCGTGCCTGCTTAACAGCAATACGTGGCAGTACCTGCGGTTATTGTGCAAATGAAAGGAATGAGCAACACAATCAAGTGCAACAGCAACAATATGTTGCAAAACAGTGCATGAAACACTGGCAATACAGAATGGCAGTCATGCCTGCTTAACAGCAATATGTGGCAGTACCTGCGGTTATTGTGCAAATGAAAGGAATGAGCAACACAATCAAGTGCAACAGCAACAAAATGTTGCAAGACAGTGTATGAAACACTGGTAATACAGAATGGTAGTCGTGCCTGCTTAACAGCAATACGTGGCAGTACCTGCGGTTATGGTGCAAATGAAAGGAATGAGTAACAACGAATTTTACCGACTAGCACCCAGTGCCTGAGAGTACAAACAAGTACAGTATAGCGGTCGTGCCTGCGTATGAGCGCATATATGGCAGTACCCACAAATAAAATGTCGTAAGTAATACGAACAAGTACAGTATCGCGGTCGTGCCTGCGTATGAGCGCGTATATGGCAGTACCCACAAATAAAATGTCGTAAGTAATACGAACAAGTACAGTATCGCGGTCGTGCCTGCGTATGAGCGCGTATATGGCAGTACCCACAAATAAAATGTCGTAAGTAATACGAACAAGTACAGTATAGCGGTCGTGCCTGCGTATGAGCGCGTATATAGCAGTACCCGCAAATAAAATGTCGTAAGTAAAATTCTGGAGTGCTACCAAAAGGGCACAGATCCTATGCAAAATACACCAACGATAAGCTAACAGCTTACTAGGCAGCCAGATTACACATTTCTACTATTAATGAGAAAATTTATTTTCATGTGACAACTCAGACACATGAAAGGCTTAGCCTAGGCTCGATAAATGACACCAAAGTTTTTCTTCCAATCTATGAGCAGTCAATGCTTGAATATAAAACACAATTATAAGCAAAAATACTTAATATGCTTTCTCCCAATTCCTAAATCCTAAGGAAATATAAACAATTCCTAACAAGTATCACCCTTTAACGGATATATAAAACACGAATGCTTTAAAACTCAATCTTATCACGCAAATAAATGAAATTTTATATAACACGTCTTCTCGTCATGCAAAATTTCTAAAGTCTGTTACCACATAATCTCATGTAGATTTCCTGATAGATTGTTTACCACATGGGAAACAAGAAAATATTAGTTACCATTATCAATATTGAAAATAAAGAAAAATTTCTTATCCGCAATGTTTCTAGCGCGAAAATTTTCGTGTGCAGCCTAAGATTCATTCATTTCAATAATCGAGCCAATGGTAATCGGGTTTCATGTGCAATGTTAAAAAGCAAAATAAAAATAAATTTATAAAATCAGTCTGTCTGTTCGGGTCCCTGTTCGGGCGCCAATCTGTGGGGAGTTTAGGATGCTAGAGTGTTGTTAAGATTCTGTTTTACTAAGGGGACTCAAAGTACCGAGCTCGGTTAAGAGCTCACAAACAGACATGACAGATATTTGTACTTGAACACCCCATCGCTATTACCATTAGTCGGTTAAATGAAACTCAGAATTCAACTTTCTTTTAATTTTGGAAATGCAATGACATTAAAAGAATTGAATTAAATTTCTCAAATTAAATTTTATGAAATGCTGCCTCGACTCCCGGAGGTGGTGAGTATGATTTCGTTTCCCGGCACCACGGACGTATGCCAAGACTTTGGCCTCAACTCGATGATTACCTCTGTCACACAGGCAGAGTAGAATACAGGACACTGCAATTTCAGAAACAGAAATGACACACTGTTTATAATGGGAAACTGAAAGCATGAGCACACATATAATGAGTTTCCAATGTCATTCTACTGGATGAATATATATTGGTTATTCACAGCTAACCAGAAATATTTATGCTACCATAATAGCATACAAAACCATTAATTCTTTACTGGTTTTAAGAAAACAATATATTCACAATAAATGAAGAATATGCAAGACAAATACAGTACTGTATGTATTCCTTAAATTGTGGGCAACCACAAAAGTTGCAATGCTTATTACTGATTAACAATTAATAAGGTAACACTCTATTTAGGATAAAGGAAGAATCTACGAGATAAATACAGTATTCATTCACTTTTAGTTATCAAGAACTTTGCAATGAAAAAAAGGGTGCAAAACCACCTTTTGAGGTATTTGCAACTTATAACTCAAAACACTTTATCCCCAACATATGAAGAATTAGCAAGATAAATACGGTATGCATTCATTAAATTGTGGTTAACAAGAAATATTTGCAAAGCCAACTGGGAAAAATTACCTTTTAAATATTTGCAATTTTTTTTAGCAAATAGCTTTATTGACGAGTTTTTGACGTAAAAACACTTTATTTACGATGATAGAAAGGGGTGAAATGAAATTAGAATTTATTAGGAAAAGAGATAGATTTTTACGGGCTCATAACCAGTCTTCAGAGGATGAGATTTTCGTTTATTACATTCAGTGAAAAGAAACTTCTCAGCAATGTATATCAGCTGTAATTTACAGGTTAAGGAATTAACTTTGGCATGTGAGATTCCAGTTTGGTAATCTACAAAATTTCGTGTGACTTGGAAGGAAATCAGAGAATATAAATCCATAAGATTTATCCAGTAACGAATGTAACTAATTCTCGAAAATAAACCAATTTGCTTTACCCACGAGCTTTACCATACACTATCCCTCACCTTGTTGTGTTAGATGAATTCCTGTGAAGATGCCACGTAATTAAGATTTGAAATAAACTTAGACTACCCAGGCGAGATGTTGCCTCTGGGCAGTCTCGGCGCCAAAAGAGCGCGTCTCCTTGTTCCTCCTGGTGAGTTCATCTGTAGGATACATTTCTAGAGCAGTAATTGGCTCTGATATCATTTTAAGGACTATTTTAGTGGTGGTCCCTGGCAGGCAATTTTAGCAGAGATGCAAGGGAGAGACAGTATTTTTAGGTGCAACAAGTGGAAGCAAATAAAATAAAACGAGAATAATAATGAAAAGTTAGGTTACTGGTTTTAATCTCTCTTAATTTTCTTGGCTCGTAGCAGACAGAAAAATAGG
>JAXCGZ010015103.1:55000-82500 GCA_037179515.1 Halocaridina rubra
GAAGTTTTTTTTTTTCTTACAAAAGCAAAATGGATAATTGAGTGAAGAAAAGAGATTGAGATAACACAACTTGAAAAGGGTCCAAACAGGTTGAAAATATGTAAAATGCATATGTAAACAAGTAAAGGAACGATAAAAAATAAGAAAAACGTATTTCTAGATAATACATATTGATGAAGAAAAATTTATATAAGGGCACAGTAAGTTGGACCAATCCAGATGGGCTGAAATATATAGCTTGAAGGTTGTGATAAAATGTGTTATTAGAAAAAAAAAGAAAATTCCAAATGAAAATATCCATTGAAAACAGGACGTTGTTGAAGTCTAAATAGGTTATGATATGCAAAAGAAAAAATAATTAGTATAGTGGATCATTATACAGAAGAAATTAAAATTAATAAAAATTCAGAAAGCTTGGAACCAATTGGGTGTAAAAAGTACTTGTATTTTATATTATCATACAAGGAGTATTAATAAAAGGTAAGCAGGCATTTTGTTAGGTGTCCTCCCGAGACTCCATTTATTTTATATAAACGCTAAAGCAATTCCTATATTTTAATTTCTCCAAACTCTGAACGCAGTAGGTAATTTGTACAGAGGTTTATCTATGGAAAGAGAAAAACTTTTTCCCCGATGGATGAACTTGGAAGTCTCTTTCTATTGGATGCCTGAATCATGGTGTCTTGCAGCCTTGAGAAGAATATTCTTTCCTTCTGTATGCCATGCTACTGTATCAGGATAGCTGAGATCAGTTTATATATATATATATATATATATATATATATATATATATATATATATATATATATATATATATATATATATATATATATATATATATAATAATAATAATAATAATAATAATAATAATAATAATAAAATAAGCACATTTACATATGTGAAAATATGAATAATACTTTACCCCGACAGGGACTCGAACCTAGGACACTTAATTACTGTGCCAAGGCGCTACCATCTACACCAAAGACATTCTAAAAGAGAAATCATCCTTACAGCTTAACTACTGGCACCAAAAAAAAATTGAGACAAAGAAAAGGTGGAAGCTTATGGACAAGGAAGAAATAAGAGAATAATACACAATAGGAAAAGGACAGGCTGAAAGAATAGACTAAGTAATGAAAAATTAGAGATATGGTAAGTTTAAGCCCTGAGATGACCATAGATCCTCTTTTGAAGGAAGATAGGTCATAAGTATTAGGAAAAGCAGAAGGAGGAAGAGTCTAAGGGTGGATGGGTAAAAGCAATCACTGCACCGACCATTCCACTATCTACAAATCTCCTCACAGTACCTGTGAGACAAGGCTGCTTGGTGAGTATTACAAGGCCTCAGATGCAGGTGAGGGATGCAACTTGCCCACTCATCAGAACATCAATGAGAGTAGTAGCGATAGAAAAGAGAATGGGACGACCCCTCATGGTGAAGAGCAAGAGAATCCAGATTGGAAGTAAGAGAAGGGTCATTGATGAGTCTGATTGCCTAAGATGCAACCCTACGAAGAAGATAAATATAAGAAGAAGCACCCCAGATGCGCGAGCAGTATTCTAATCAGGGAGGGATAAGATCTATATAACCCCTAAATATTTTATATGTATATTTAATTATTCTAATTATGTGATGCCAAACGACAAGTTAGAGGCTATCTGGATTCCTAATATATTCATAGCATTTAGATGGTAAATTTCGTCAGTTTCGAAGACGATTGGGCTATAAGGAGAAGAAATAAACATATGGGTATCAAAACGATATTTTGATAGCCATAAACTGTGTCTTGGGGGCAGTAAATTTAACTGAATTTTGGGTGCCAGCCAGATACATCATGGGAAATATGAAGGGTTGAATCGTCGGCAAAGGCTTGGGGAAGTGAGGAGGATGAGGTCAGAAGTAGATTGTTGATAAAGAGAAGGAATAGAGCTCTATGAAATGCTAATGGTAACTAGGAATGAGCTATATGTTGAGCCGTCAACAACTACAGATATAAAACTGTCTGAGAGAAAACTGGAAATCAGATAGCAGAGAGAAGGGGCAACAAGTTTGGCCAAACCTTGTGCCACACTCTGTTGAAAGCCTTAGTGATAGCAAGGGCGACGACAAAGGAATCCCCATAGTTTTTCAGAGAAGATGACCGAGCATGAGTGAGATTGGACAGGACATCAATGTATCTTGCCTTGTGGAAGCCGTACTGGTGATCGGAATTAAGCAAGTAAGATTCAAGAGGTTTCAAGAAATGAGAACTGAGCAAAGTTGCGAATACTTTGGCGGTAGCAGAGGTTTTAGGACTACCTGTACAGGGTTGCCGGTCCAAAAGCAATAGTCATCCCATGAAAAGTCAAAGATAAAGTTAAGCAACTCATTGCGTTGGGGACACTCGAAGTGCCAAAAGCGTCACTGAGTAGGAGTTGATGGAGAGGGAGCGGGGAAGAGATTGAGATCAAAGAGTCGTCAGAGTTACCAAGAAGGAAAAGTATCCAATATGCATTGTTTGAAGGATTAGAAGTAAAGAATAGGTCAAAAGTATTAGCTGCATTTATATCACACATATAAACATACATACACATACAAACACACACACACACACTCACACGTTGTGATGGAAAGGGCAAACCCACTCATCAGACAGGCACTTGATAAGGAGAAGACAGTGGTAATCTCAGGCATAAGTGAATCCCAGGAGCCAACATGGCAGGGGAGACTTGAAGAAAATAAAGCTAGCATTGTTGACCTGATAAGAAAGCTTGGAGTAGCATGTGGTCCTGAGGATATTGTAAACATACACCAACTAGGTAAATATTCGAGGGAAGGAAAGCCGAGACCAACAAAAGTAACCTTTGAGAGAGGGGAAACATGTAGGGAAATATTGTTGAGAAAAAAAAGTCTAAAAGACCTTCAAGAATGCAAAGAAGTGTTCATTAGACGATACAGAACACAGGAAGAGATGGGAAAGATCAAAAACTTGTTGCAAGAGGCAAGAAGGTTAAATGATGATAGAAATGAAGAAGAGAAGAAAAATTTTCGTTACAGAATACTTCCAGACAAAGGGGAGATAAAGAAGATAATGACAGTAGATCAGGGGATGGGGCCTCATTAAGATTGTTATACACAAATGCTGATGGATTAGCTGGTAAGGCAGTAGAATTAAAAGATAGGATTCACAACAGTAAGGCAGATATAGTAGCAATTACAGAGACTAAGTTGAGTGAGGACATAAACAGTGTCACAGTTTTTCCTAAGGGCTTCAGAATACTAAGGGTTGAAAGATCTGAGAGGACTGGTGGAGGGATAGCACTGCTCATAAGTGAGAGGATTCAAGTTGAAGAAATAAACTTGGCTATAGAAAGTGAGTTCAGGGAATTTCTTATTGCTCGCATAAATACTGGGTCAGAGAGCATTATAATAACTGTTGTATACAACCCACCAAGGAACCAAAATAGGCTTGAAATTTATGAGGAAAGTCATATAGGTACTATTGAAGTCATAAATTCAGTTGTTAGCATGGCACGGGAGAAAAAATGTAGGATTTTGATTATGGGAGACTTTAATCATAAAGAGATAGATTGGATAAATCTTGACCCACACAGAGGTGAGGACTCATTCGGGGCAAGATTCCTAGATTGCGTACAAGGAAATTTCCTACACCAACATGTAATGGAACCAACAAGAGCCAGGGGTGGGGATGAGCCATCACTACTTGATCTAGTGTTCACAGATAATGTGTTGGATATTGAAAATATTGAATATGAACCACCAATTGGAAAGAGTGACCATTGTGTGTTGTTGATGGAGTATATCATTGAAGACATTCTTCCTGAGAGTAGAGGCACTGAGGACATGAGGAGGAACTATCCGAAAGGAGATTACATCAAAATGAATGAGCTTTTTGCAGTTATTGACTGGAGAACCTTATTTTACAACAAATCTGTACAAGAAATGTATGACATCTTTTGTGAGAAATATGGGAAGATAGTAGATTGCTGCATAACTGTCACCAAAGTAGGTGTAATTCATGCCAGAGAGAAATGGTTCGATAATGGGTGTAAAAGAGCTAAGGAGTGGAGAGACAAATGCTGGAAAAGGTATAGGAGGAGAAAAAACATAAATGCCTGGCAAACCTACAAAAGAGCAAGAAATGACTACCTAAGTAAAATGAGAGAGGCAGAGAGAGATTATGAGAGGGACATCACCAGGAAGGCTAAAGAAAATCCCAAGCTTTTCCACAGCTTTATCAGAGGAAAACTGAAGGTAAAAGAACAGGTTTTAAGGCTAAAGAGAGCGGATGGAAGCATCACTGAGACGGACGAAGAGATCTGCAAAGAATTGAACAAGGAGTTTCAGTCAGTATTTACAGTAGAAAATACCCCACCCCCTCAGATTGCAGTGATAGAAGCTCAAGGGCCGGTATTAGAGAACGTCAACCTTACAGACACAGAGGTATGCAAAGCGCTGATGGATTTAGATGTTCATAAAGCTACAGGTCCTGATGACATATCCCCTCATGTGCTTAAAAAATGCGCAAACACAATATCAGTGGCACTAAGTATCATATTTAAGGAGTCACTGGAGTCGGGGGAGATTCCAAGATGCTGGAAACAAGCAAATGTGAAACCTATCTTCAAAAAGGGAAGGAGGGATACGGCTCTGAACTATAGACCAGTTTCCTTGACCAGCATAGTTTGCAAAGTTATGGAGAAACTACTAAGGAAACATATCTCTCTTCACTTGGAATCCTTCAACTTTTTGTCAGTGAGGCAACATGGCTTCAGAGAAGGAAGATCAACAGTAACAAACTTATTAGAATTTTATGATGAGGTAAGCCAAATCTTACAGGAAAGAGAGGGCTGGGCAGATTGCATATTCCTAGACTTCCAGAAAGCGTTTGACACTGTTCCACATGGGAGACTTATTAGGAAGCTGCAATCAAAGGCTAGAATAGGTGGAAATGTCTTGGAATGGATAAAAACTTACTTAGAAGGAAGGGAACAGAGGGTTAGAGTAAGACACTCAGTGTCTGAATGGAGAAGAGTTAGTAGTGGAGTTCCACAGGGTTCAGTTTTAGGGCCACTTTTGTTCCTTGTATATGTAAATGACCTACCAGAGTGTGTAAATTCATTCATGAATATGTTTGCAGATGATGCAAAGATTGTGAAGAAAGTAAAAAACGAGAACAATGGTAGAGAACTTCAGGAGGATCTAAATAATCTGCATGAGTGGTCAGAAAAGTGGCTAATGAAATTCAATACCTCAAAATGTAAGGTAATGAGAATGGGTACAAGTGCAAGAAGGCCCAAGCTTGACTACTCGGTGGCTGGAGTACAACTTCAAGAGACAGAAAATGAGAGAGATCTAGGAGTAAACATACTGGCAGATTTGTCTCCAGAAATACATATAAATGGCGTAGTAAGGGCAGCATATGCATTCTTATCAAATGTAAGGGTAGCCTTCAGGCACATGGACAAGGAAATGTTCAGAAATATTTATGTAACCTATGTGAGGCCAAAACTCGAATATGCAGCCCCCTTTTGGAATCCGCACTTGAAAAAGCACATAGCTAAGCTTGAAAAAGTTCAAAGACATGCCACGAAACTGGTGCCAGAAATACGCAATCTCGGTTATGATGAGAGGCTGAGGTAATTAGACTTGCCATCACTCGAAGCTAGAAGAGTAAGGGGGGATATGGTGACAGTCTTTAAATTCCTTCATGGTTATGATAGAGTGGATAGGGATCGATATTTCGATATGGCTGGCTCTAGAACTAGAGGTCATAGTTTGAAGCTTCGTAAGAAAACTTCTTTGCAGGATGTAAGGAAATACTTTTTCAGTGTAAGAGTAGTTGATAATTGGAATTGGCTAAGCGAGGAGGTAGTTAATGCTATCTCAATCCATAGTTTTAAGGACAGGTACGATAAGTATGACTAAGTCTAAAATGGAACCGATCAGGAGACGGGAAGATACGAGCTTTGGGCTCTTTCCCGTAAACACAATTAGGTAATAACAATTAGGTAATCACACACACACAATACTTCAAAATGTAAGGTAATGAGAATGGGTACAAGTGCAAGAAGGCCCAAGCTTGACTACTCGGTGGCTGGAGTACAACTTCAAGAGACAGAAAATGAGAGAGATCTAGGAGTAAACATACTGGCAGATTTGTCTCCAGAAATACATATAAATGGCGTAGTAAGGGCAGCATATGCATTCTTATCAAATGTAAGGGTAGCCTTCAGGCACATGGACAAGGAAATGTTCAGAAATATTTATGTAACCTATGTGAGGCCAAAACTCGAATATGCAGCCCCCTTTTGGAATCCGCACTTGAAAAAGCACATAGCTAAGCTTGAAAAAGTTCAAAGACATGCCACGAAACTGGTGCCAGAAATACGCAATCTCGGTTATGATGAGAGGCTGAGGGAATTAGACTTGCCATCACTCGAAGCTAGAAGAGTAAGGGGGGATATGGTGACAGTCTTTAAATTCCCTCATGGTTATGATAGAGTGGATAGGGATCGATATTTCGATATGGCTGGCTCTAGAACTAGAGGTCATAGTTTGAAGCTTCGTAAGAAAACTTGTTTGCAGGATGTAAGGAAATACTTTTTCAGTGTAAGAGTAGTTGATAATTGGAATTGGCTAAGCGAGGAGGTAGTTAATGCTATCTCAATCCATAGTTTTAAGGACAGGTACGATAAGTATCACTAAGTCTAAAATGGAACCGATCAGGAGACGGGAAGATACGAGCTTTGGGCTCTTTCCCGTAAACACAATTAGGTAATAACAATTAGGTAATCACACACACACACACACACACACACACAATTCTTCAAAATGTAAGGTAATGAGAATGGGTACAAGTGCAAGAAGGCCCAAGCTTGACTACTCGGTGGCTGGAGTACAACTTCAAGAGACAGAAAATGAGAGAGATCTAGGAGTAAACATACTGGCAGATTTGTCTCCAGAAATACATATAAATGGCATAGTAAGGGCAGCATATGCATTCTTATCAAATGTAAGGGTAGCCTTCAGGCACATGGACAAGGAAATGTTCAGAAATATTTATGTAACCTATGTGAGGCCAAAACTCGAATATGCAACCCCCTTTTGGAATCCGCACTTGAAAAAGCACATAGCTAAGCTTGAAAAAGTTCAAAGACATGCCACGAAACTGGTGCCAGAAATACGCAATCTCAGTTATGATGAGAGGCTGAGGGAATAGGACTTACCATCACTCGAAGCTAGAAGAGTGAGGGGGGATATGGTGACAGTCTTTAAATTCCTTCATGGTTATGATAGAGTGGATAGGGATCGATATTTCGATATGGCTGGCTCTAGAACTAGAGGTCATAGTTTGAAGCTTCGTAAGAAAACTTGTTTGCAGGATGTAAGGAAATACTTTTTCAGTGTAAGAGTAGTTGATAATTGGAATTCGCTAAGCGAGGAGGTAGTTAATGCTATCTCAATCCATAGTTTTAAGGACAGGTATGATAAGTATCACTAAGTCTAAAAATGGAACCGATCAGGAGACGGGAAGATACGAGCTTTGGGCTCTTTCCCGTAAACACAATTAGGTAATCACAATTAGGTAATCACATATATATATATATATATATATATATATATATATATATATATATATATATATATATATATATATATATATATATATATATATATATATATATATATATATATATATATATATATATATATATATATATATATATATATATATATATATATATATATATATATATATATAGTACTTATTAATTTCATGGTTATGATAGAGTGGATAGGGATCGATATTTTGATATGGCTGGCTCTAGAACTAGAGGTCATAGTTTGAAGCTTCGTAAGAAAACTTGTTTGCTGGATGTAAGGAAATACTTTTTCAGTGTAAGAGTAGTTGATAATTGGAATTGGCTAAGCGAGGGGGTAGTTAATGCTATTTCAATCCATAGTTTTAAGGACAGGTATGATAAGTATCACTAAGTATAAAATGGAGCCGATCAGGAGACGGGAAGATACGAGCTTTGGGCTCTTTCCCGTAAACACAATTAGGTAATCACAATTAGGTAATCACACACACACACACACACACACACACACACACACACACACACACACACACACACACACACACACACACTGCAGATGATGCAAAGATTGTGAAGAAAGTAAAAAACGAGAACAATGGTAGAGAACTTTAGGAGGATCTAAATAATCTGCATGAGTGGTCAGAAAAGTGGCTAATGAAATTCAATACTTCAAAATGTAAGGTAATGAGAATAGGTACAAGTGCAAGAAGGCCCAAGCTTGACTACTCGGTGGCTGGAGTACAACTTCAAGAGACAGAAAATGAGAGAGATCTAGGAGTAAACATACTGGCAGATTTGTCTCCATAAATACATATAAATGGCATAGTAAGGGCAGCATATGCATTCTTATCAAATGTAAGGGTAGCCTTCAGGCACATGGACAAGGAAATGTTCAGAAATATTTATGTAACCTATGTGAGGCCAAAACTCGAATATGCAGCCCCCTTTTGGAATCCGCAATTGAAAAAGCACATAGCTAAGCTTGTAAAAGTTTAAAGACATGCCACGAAACTGGTGCCAGAAATACGCAATCTCAGTTATGATGAGAGGCTGAGGGAATTAGACTTACCATCACTCGAAGCTAGAAGAGTGAGGGGGGATATGGTGACAGTCTTTAAATTCCTTCATGGTTATGATAAAGTGGATAGGGATCGATATTTTGATATGGCTGGCTCTAGAACTAGAGGTCATAGTTTGAAGCTTCGTAAGAAAACTTGTTTGCAGGATGTAAGGAAATACTTTTTCAGTGTAAGAGTAGTTGATAATTGGAATTGGCTAAGCGAGGAGGTAGCTAATGCTATCTCAATCCATAGTTTTAAGGACAGGTATGATAAGTATCACTAAGTCTAAAATGGAATCGATCAGGAGACGGGAAGATACGAGCTTTGGGCTCTTTCCCGTAAACACAATTAGGTAATCACAATTAGGTAATCACTCACACACATATATATATATATATATATATATATATATATATATATATATATATATATATAGTACTTATTAATTTCATGGTTATGATAGAGTGGATAGGGATCGATATTTTGATATACCTGGCTCTAGAACTAGAGGTCATAGTTTGAAGCTTCGAAAGAAAACTTCTTTGCAGGATGTAAGGAAATACTTTTTCAGTGTAAGAGTAGTTGATAATTGGAATTGGCTAAGCGAGAAGGTAGTTAATGCTATCTCAATCCATAGTTTTAAGGACAGGTATGATAAGTATCACTAAGTACAAAATGGAACCGATCAGGAGACGGGAAGATACGAGCTTTGGGCTCTTTCCCGTAAACACAATTAGGTAATCACAATTAGGTAATCACACACACACACACACACACACACACACACACACACACACACACACACACACACTGCAGATGATGCAAAGATTGTGAAGAAAGTAAAAAACGAGAACAATGGTAGAGAACTTCAGGAGGATCTAAATAATCTGCATGAGTGGTCAGAAAAGTGGCTAATGAAATTCAATACTTCAAAATGTAAGGTAATGAGAATGGGTACAAGTGCAAGAAGGCCCAAGCTTGACTACTCGGTGGCTGGAGTACAACTTCAAGAGACAGAAAATGAGAGAGATCTAGGAGTAAACATACTGGCAGATTTGTCTCCAGAAATACATATAAATGGCATAGTAAGGGCAGCATATGCATTCTTATCAAATGTAAGGGTAGCCTTCAGGCACATGGACAAGGAAATGTTCAGAAATATTTATGTAACCTATGTGAGGCCAAAACTCGAATATGCAGCCCCCTTTTGGAATCCGCACTTGAAAAAGCACATAGCTAAGCTTGCAAAAGTTCAAAGACATGCCACGAAACTGGTGCCAGAAATACGCAATCTCAGTTATGATGAGAGGCTGAGGGAATTAGACTTACCATCACTCGAAGCTAGAAGAGTGAGGGGGGATATGGTGACAGTCTTTAAATTCCTTCATGGTTATGATAAAGTGGATAGGGATCGATATTTTGATATGGCTGGCTCTAGAACTAGAGGTCATAGTTTGAAGCTTCGTAAGAAAACTTGTTTGCAGGATGTAAGGAAATACTTTTTCAGTGTAAGAGTAGTTGATAATTGGAATTGGCTAAGCGAGGAGGTAGCTAATGCTATCTCAATCCATAGTTTTAAGGACAGGTATGATAAGTATCACTAAGTCTAAAATGGAATCGATCAGGAGACGGGAAGATACGAGCTTTGGGCTCTTTCCCGTAAACACAATTAGGTAATCACAATTAGGTAATCACTCACACACATATATATATATATATATATATATATATATATATATATATATATATATATATATATATATATATATATATATATATATAGTACTTATTAATTTCATGGTTATGATAGAGTGGATTGGGATCGATATTTTGATATACCTGGCTCTAGAACTAGAGGTCATAGTTTGAAGCTTCGTAAGAAAACTTCTTTGCAGGATGTAAGGAAATACTTTTTCAGTGTAAGAGTAGTTGATAATTGGAATTGGCTAAGCGAGGAGGTAGTTAATGCTATCTCAATCCATAGTTTTAAGGACAGGTATGATAAGTATCACTAAGTATAAAATGGAACCGATCAGGAGACGGGAAGATACGAGCTTTGGGCTCTTTCCCGTAAACACAATTGGGTAATCACAATTTGGTAATCACACACATACACACACACACACACACACACACACACACACATATATATATATATATATATATATATATATATATATATATATATATATATATATATATATATATTATATACATATATACTCACACACACACATACATGAGCGCACATACTCACACATATGGTTCAAGAGACAAATTTAAATGAGGACATAAACAGGGTCAAAGTTTTTCCTAAGGGCATCAGAATTTTAAGGGTTGAAAGATCCGAGAGTACTGGTGGAGGGATAGCATTGCTCATAAGTGAAAGATTCCAAGTTGAAGAAATACAACAACATGTATTAATGCCAACGAGGGTCAAGGATGGTGCTGAGCCATCACTGTTTAATCTAGTATCCACAGTGAAAGTGTTGGGTATTGAAAAATTTGAGTATGAACCACCAGGTTGAAAAAATTACCTCTATGTGTTGTTGATGGAGTACATCAGTGAAGATGTTTTGCCTAAAAGTAAAGGCATTGAGAATGACATGAGAAGGAAATATCTGAAGGAGATTACAGCAAAATTGATTAGCTTTTTGCAGTTATTGGCTGGAGGACCTTATTTAACAACATATCTGTACGAGAATTGTATGAAATCTTTTGTGAGGAATATGGGAAGATAGTAGATTGTTGCATACCTTCCACCAAGATAGAAGTTATTCATGCCAGAGAAAAATTGAATCAATAATGAATGTAAAGGAGTGGAGAAACTAATGCTGGAAAAGGTATAGGAGGAGAAATAACATAAATGTCTGGCAGACTTATTATATAGCATATAATTATTACCTAAGTACAAAAAGAGACGCAGAGAGAAATTATGAAAGGGATATCACCAGGAAAGGTAAAGAACTTTCCAAACTTTTCCACAGCATTATCAGAGAAAAACTGAAGGTCAAAGTATAGGTTTTAAAGTTAAAAAGAGCAGATGGAACAATCGCTGAGACGGATGAAGAGATATGTGAAGAATTGAACAGGAAGTTTCAGTCAGTATTTACAGCAGAAAGTACCCCGCCCCCTCAGATTGCAGAGATAGGAGTTCATGATCCGGAATTAGAGAACATCTTCTTTTCAGCCTCAGAGGTATGCAAAGCGTTGTTGGAGTTAGATTCGCATAAAGCTATATCCTCTTATGTACTTAAAAAATGCACTAAGCCAATATTAGTGGCACTGTGCATCACATTTGAAAAGTCACTGGGTTCTAGGAAGATTCCAAGATGCTAGAAACAAGCGAACGTGGTACCTATTTTAAAAATTGGAAGGAGGGATACAGCTCTAAGCTATAGACCTGTTTCCTTGACCAGCATAATTTGCAAAATTATGGAGCAGCTATTAAGAAAACACAGCTCTCTTAACTTGGAATCATTCAACTTTTTGGCAGGTAGACAACATGGGTTCGGAGAAGGCAGATCAACTGTAACACACTTATTGGAAATTTATGATGAGGTAAGCCGGAGCTTACAGGAAAAGAGATTGCATATTCCTAGATTTTCAGAAGGCACTTGATACGGTCCCACATGGGAGACTTGTTAAGAAGCTGCTAGTAATGGTGAGATTAGGTGGAAATGTCTTGGAATGGATAAGGGTAGCCTTCATACGCATAGACAAGGAAATGCTCAGAAATATTTATGCAACTTATACGACGCCAAAGTTTGAATATGCAACTCCCTTTTGGAATCCACACTTGAAAAACACAAATAAGCTGGAAAAGTTCAAAAACATGTCACGAAAGTGGTACCAGAAATCCGCAATCTGAGGGGGGCGGATACAGTGACGAATTTTAAATTCCTTCATGGTTTTCACAGAGTGGATAGGGATCGATAATTTGATATGGCTGGTTCTAGAACTAGAGGCCATGGTTTAAATTACAAGAATGGGACTCTTTCCCATTAGCACAATTAGTAAAATACATTCAAAACATGCCCGCGCATACACACACACACACACCTGTCACCAAAGTAGGTGTAATTCATGCCAGAGAGAAATGGTTCGATAATGGGTGTAAAAGAGCTAAGGAGTGGAGAGACAAATGCTGGAAAAGGTATAGGAGGAGAAAAAACATAAATGCCTGGCAAACATACAAAAGAGCAAAAAATGACTACCTAAGTAAAAGGAGAGAGGCAGAGAGAGACTATGAGAGGGACATCACCAGGAAGGCTAAAGAAAATCCCAAGCTTTTCCACAGCTTTATCAGAGGAAAACTGAAGGTAAAAGAACAGGTTTTAAGGCTAAAGAGAGCGGATGGAAGCATCACTGAGACGGATGAAGAGATCTGCAAAGAATTGAACAAGGAGTTTCAGTCAGTATTTACAGTAGAAAATACCCCACCCCCTCAGATTGCAGTGATAGAAGCTCAAGGGCCGGTATTAGAGAACATCAACCTTACAGCCACAGAGGTATGCAAAGCGCTGATGGATTTAGATGTTCATAAAGCTACAGGTCCTGATGACATATCCCCTCATGTGCTTAAAAAATGTGCAAACACAATATCAGTGGCACTAAGTATCATATTTAAGGAGTCACTGGAGTCGGGGGAGATTCCAAGATGCTGGAAACAAGCAAATGTGATACCTATCTTCAAAAAGGGAAGGAGGGATACGGCTCTGAACTATAGACCAGTTTCCTTGACCAGCATAGTTTGCAAAGTTATGGAGAAACTACTAAGGAAACATATCTCTCTTCACTTAGAATCCTTCAACTTTTTGTCAGTGAGGCAACATGGCTTCAGAGAAGGTAGATCAACAGTAACAAACTTATTAGAATTTTATGATGAGGTAAGCCAAACCTTACAGGAAAGAGAGGGTTGGGCAGATTGCATATTCCTAGACTTCCAGAAAGCGTTTGACACTGTTCCACATGGGAGACTTATTAGGAAGCTGCAATCAATGGCTAGAATAGGTGGAAATGTTTTGGAATGGATAAAAACTTACTTAGAAGGAAGGGAACAGAGGGTTAGAGTAAGACACTCAGTGTCTGAATGGAGAAGAGTTAGTAGTGGAGTTCCACAGAGTTCAGTTTTAGAGCCACTTTTGTTCCTTGTATATGTAAATGACCTACCAGAGTCTGTAAATTCATTCATGAATATGTTTGCAGATGATGCAAAGATTGTGAAGAAAGTAAAAAACGAGAACAATGGTAGAGAACTTCAGGAGGATCTAAATAATCTGCATGAGTGGTCAGAAAAGTGGCTAATGAAATTCAATACTTCAAAATGTAAGGTAATGAGAATGGATACAAGTGCAAGAAGGCCCAAGCTTGATTACTCGGTGGCTGGAGTACAACTTCAAGAGACTGAAAATGAGAGAGATCTTGGAGTAAACATACTGGCAGATTTGTCTCCATAAATACATATAAATGGCATAGTAAGGGCAGCATATGCATTCTTATCAAATGTAAGGGTAGCCTTCAGGCACATGGACAAGGAAATGTTCAGAATTATTAATGTAACCTATATGAGGCCAAAACTGGAATATGCAGCCCCCTTTTGGAATCAGCACTTGAAAAAGCACATAGCTAAGCTTGAAAAAGTTCAAAGACATGCCACGAAGCTGGTGCCAGAAATACGCAATCTCAGTTATGATGAGAGGCTGAGGGAATTAGACTTACCATCACTCGAAGCTAGAAGAGTGAGGGGGGATATGGTGACAGTCTTTAAATTCCTTCATGGTTATGATAGAGTGGATAGGGATCGATATTTTGATATGGCTGGTTCTAGAACTAGAGGTCATAGTTTGAAGCTTCGTAAGAAACTTTCTTTGCAGGATGTAAGGAAATACTTTTTCAGTGTAAGAGTAGTTGATAATTGGAATTGGCTAAGCGAGGAGGTAGTTAATGCTATCTCAATCCATAGTTTTAAGGACAGGTATGATAAGTATGACTAAGTCTAAAATGGAACCGATCAGGAGACGGGAAGATACGAGCTTTGGGCTCTTTCCCGTAAACACAATTAGGTAATCACAATTAGGTAATCACACACACACACACACAGTTGTTAACATGGCACGGGAAAAAAAATGTAAGATTTTGATTATGGGAGACTTTAATCATAAAGAGATAGATTGGATAAATCTTGACCCACACAGTGGTTAGGACTCATTCGGGGCAAGATTCCTAGATTGCGTACAAGGGAATTTCCTACACCAACATGTAATGGAACCAACAAGGGCCAGGGGTGGGGATGAGCCATCACTACTTGATCTAGTGTTCACAGATAATGTGTTGGATATTGAAAAAATTTGAGTATGAACTACCAATTGGAAAGAGTGACCACTGTGTGTCGTTGATGGAGTATATCATTGAAGATATTCTTCCTGAGAGTAGAGGCACTGAGGACATGAGGAGGAACTATCCGAAAGGAGATTACATCAAAATGAATGAGCTTTTTGCAGTTATTGACTGGAGAACCTTATTTTACAACAAATCTGTACAAGAAATGTATGACATCTTTTGTGAGAAATATGGGAAGATAGTAGATTGCTGCATACCTGTCACCAAAGTAGGTGTAATTCATGCCAGAGAGAAATGGTTCGATAATGGGTGAAAAAGAGCTAAGGAGTGGAGAGACAAATGCTGGAAAAGGTATAGGAGGAGAAAAAACATAAATGCCTGGCAAACCTACAAAAGAGCAAGAAATGACTACCTAAGTAAAAGGAGAAAGGCAGAGAGAGACTATGAGAGGGACTTCACCAGGAAGGCTAAAGAAAATCCCAAGCTTTTCCACAGCTTTATCAGAGGAAAACTGAAGGTAAAAGAACAGGTTTTAAGGCTAAAGAGAGCGGATGGAAGCATCACTGAGACGGATGAAGAGATCTGCAAAGAATTGAACAAGGAGTTTCAGTCAGTATTTACAGTAGAAAATACCCCACCCCCTCAGATTGCAGTGATAGAAGCTCAAGGGCCGGTATCAGAGAACATCAACCTTACAGTCACAGAGGTATGCAAGGCGCTGATGGATTTAGATGTTCATAAAGCTACAGGTCCTGATGACATATCCCCTCTGTGCTTAAAAAATGCGCAAACACAATATCAGTGGCACTAAGTATCATATTTAAGGAGTCACTGGAGTCGGGGGAGATTCCAAGATGCTGGAAACAAGCATGTGTGATACCTATCTTCAAAAAGGGAAGGAGGGACACGGCTCTGAACTATAGACCAGTTTCATTGACCAGCATAGTTTGCAAAGTTATGGAGAAACTACTAAGGAAACATATCTCTCTTCACGTGGAATCCTTCAACTTTTTGTCAGTGAGGCAACATGGCTTCAGAGAAGGTAGATCAACAGTAACAAACTTATTAGAATTTTATGATGAGGTAAGCCAAATCTTACAGGAAAGAGAGGGCTGGGCAGATTGCATATTCCTAGACTTCCAGAAAGCGTTTGACACTGTTCCACATGGGAGACTTATTAGGAAGCTGCAATCAATGGCTAGAATAGGTGGAAATGTTTTGGAATGGATAAAAACTTACTTAGAAGGAAGGGAACAGAGGGTTAGAGTAAGACACTCAGTGTCTGAATGGAGAAGAGTTAGTAGTGGAGTTCCACAGAGTTCAGTTTTAGGGCCACTTTTGTTCCTTGTATATGTAAATGACCTACCAGAGTCTGTAAATTCATTCATGAATATGTTTGCAGATGATGCAAAAATTGTGAAGAAAGTAAAAAACGAGAACAATGGTAGAGAACTTCAGGAGGATCTAAATAATCTGCATGAGTGGTCAGAAAAGTGGCTAATGAAATTCAATACTTCAAACTGTAAGGTAATGAGAATGGATACAAGTGCAAGAAGGCCCAAGCTTGACTACTCGGTGGCTGGAGTACAACTTCAAGAGACAGAAAATGAGAGAGATCTAGGAGTAAACATACTGGCAGATTTGTCTCCAGAAATACATATAAATGGCATAGTAAGGGCAGCATATGCATTCTTATCAAATGTAAGGGTAGCCTTCATGCACATGGACAAGGAAATATTCAGAAATATTTATGTAACCTATGTGAGGCCAAAACTCGAATATGCAGCCCCCTTTTGGAATCCGCACTTGAAAAAGCACATAGCTAAGCTTGAAAAAGTTCAAAGACATGCCATGAAACTGGTGCCAGAAATACGCAATCTCAGTTATGATGAGAGGCTGAGGGAATTAGACTTACCATCACTCGAAGCTAGAAGAGTGAGGGGGGATATGGTGACAGTCTTTAAATTCCTTCATGGTTATGATAGAGTGGATAGGGATCGATATTTTGATATGGCTGGCTTTAGAACTAGAGGTCATAGTTTGAAGCTTCGTAAGAAAACTTCTTTGCAGGATGTAAGGAAATACTTTTTAAGTGTAAGAGTTGTTGATAATTGGAATTCGGTAAGCGAGGAGGTAGATAATGCTATCTCAATCCATAGTTTTAAGGACAGGTATGATAAGTATGACTAAGTATAAAATGGAACCGATCAGGAGACGGGAAGATACGAGCTTTGGGCTCTTTCCCGTAAACACAATTAGGTAATCACAATTAGGTAATCACACACATGCACACACACACACACACACTAAGGAAACATATCTCTCTTCACTTGGAATCCTTCAACTTTTGTCAGTGAGACAACATGGCTTCAGAGAAGGTAGATCAACAGTAACAAACTTATTAGAATTTTATGATGAGGTAAGCCGAATCTTACAGGAAATAGAGGGCTTGACAGATTGCATATTCCTAGACTTCCAGAAAGCATTTGACACTGTCCCACACGGGAGACTCATTTAGAAGCTGCATGTAATGGCTGAAATAGCTGGAAATGTCTTGGAATGGATAAAAACTTACTTAGAAGGAAGGGAACAGAGGGTTAGAATAAGATATTCAGTGTCTGAATGGAGAAGCGTTAGTAGTGGAGTTCCACAGGGTTCAGTTTTAGGTCCACTTTTGTTCCCTGTATATGTAAATGACCTACCAGAGTCTGTAAATTCATTCATGAATATGTTAGCAGATAAAGCAAAGATTGTGAAGAAAGTAAGAAACCAGAACAACGGTAGAGAACTTCAGGAAGATCTAAATACTCTCCGTGAGTGGCTAATGAAATTCAATACTTCAAAATGTAAGGTAATGAGAATGGGTACAAGTGCAAGAAGGCCCAAGTTTGACTACACGGTGGCAGGAGTACAACTTCAAGAGACAGAAAATGAGAGAGATCTAGAAGTAAACGTACTGTCAGATTTGTCTCCAGAAATACTTATAAATGGCATAGTAAGGGCAGCATATGCTTTCTTATCAAATGCAAGGGTAGCCTTCAGGCACATGGACAAGGAAATGTTCAGAAATATTTACGTAATCTATGTGAGGCCAAAACGCGAATACGTAGCCCCCTTTTGGAATCCGCACCTGAAAAAGCACGCAGCTAAGTTTGAAAAAGTTCAAAGACATCCACGAAACTGGTGCTAGAAATATGCAATCTCAGTTATGATGAGAGGCTGAGGGAATTAGACTTACCATCACTCGAAGCTAGAAGATTGAGGGGGGATATGGTGACCGTCTTCAAATTCCTTCATGGTTATGATGGAGTGGATAGGGATCTATATTTTGATATGGCTGGCTCTAGAACTAGAGGTCATAGTTTGGATTTTCGTAAGAAAACTTCTTTGCAGGATGTAAGGAAGTACTTTTCAGTATAAGAGTAGTTGATAATTGGAATTCGCTAAGCAAGGAGTTAGTTAATGCTAACTCAATCCATAGTTTTATGATAAGTGCAAAATGGAACCAATCAGGAAGCGGGAAGATACGAGCTTTGGGCTCTTTCCCGTAAGCACAATTAGGTAATCGCACACAGGCATATACACACACACACACACACACACACACACACACACACACACACATACACACACACACACATATATATATATATATATATATATATATATATATATATATATATATATATATATATATATATAAAATATATATATATATATATATATATATATATATATATATTTCTTCTTTTCGAATGGAACCGGTAAAAAAATTCTGCCTTCATCAATAAAGGCCCGGGTACGAGAAAACATTAAGAAAAAGAAATGAAAAAGGTTTTGGATAAAGCAGAGATGAGGTAATGATACACAAAGGAAAATGACAGACTGAAAGAATAGTCAAAGTACTGAGGACCTAGAGATATGGAGGATTAAGCCCAGAGATGACGAACGATCCGCTTATTGAAGGAAGATAGGTTATAAGAATCAGGAAAGACAGAGTTTTAGAGTCGGGAAGTAGATGGGAAAAAGCAGTTGCTGAACCGACCAATCCGCAAGCTACAATTCTCCACACAGTACATGCGGGACGAGACAGCTTGACGAGTGTTACGGGGCCTCGACAGGGGGGGGGGGGTGAAACTCGCCAAATCATCAAAGCAGCGATGGCAGCTGTAGCGATAAAAAGGAAAAAGGGATGATATCTTATTGCGAAGAGAAAGAGAATCCAGATTAGAAGTAAAAGAAGGGTCATTAATGAGTCTGCCTGCCTTAGACTTAACCCTATAAAGGAGATAAGTATAAGAAGAAGCATCCCAGATGTGTGAGCAGTATTCAAAGCGGGGATGGATTAGACCTTTATAGATTTTAAGTAATTGTAAAGAACTAAAGTGATGACGAAAACCAAGCAAAACCTCCAATTAGTTCCTCAGAGAATATTACCATACATGAGTAAGATAAGACAGGAGGTCACCAGTGGCTCTTGCCTTGCGGAAGCCATATGGGTGATCGGAGATAAGTGAGTTAGATTCAAGACGTTTCAAAAAGTAATCATAGAGCAAAACTTCGAAAACTTTAGAGATAGAAGAGGTTAGGGCAATAGGTCGGTAGTTTGAAAATAGTAGAGCAGTCACCCATATATATATATATATATATATATATATATATATATATATATATATATATATATATATATATATATATATATATATATATATATATATATATATATATATAAAACAACGAAAATATATATATAAAAAGTACTTATTAATAAGCATTTTTTATACATATATTTTCGTTGTTTTATTTAATGGGCTTTTCCTACCATTTTAGACTGTATGTTAACAGTTCAGTGTTTTTAAGATATATATATATATATATATATATATATATAATATATATATATATATATATATATATATATATATACTATATATATATATATATATATATATATATATATATATATATATATATATATATATATCTATCTATCTATCTATCTATCTATCTATCTATCTATCTATCTATCTATCTATCTATCTATCTATCTATCTATCTATCTATCTATCTATCTATCTATCTATATATATATATATATATATATATATATATATATATATATATATATATATATATATAGTGTTATAATAGTGTTTTCACATAGACAAAGAATCATACTGACGCATTTTTATTATCTATCTATCTATCCATTCATGTGATTACCTAATTGTGATTACCTAATTGTGTTTACGGGAAAGAGCCCAAAGCTCGTATCTTCCCGTCTCCTGATCGGTTCCATTTTTAGACTTAGTGATACTTATCATACCTGTCCTTAAAACTATGGATTGAGATAGCATTAACTACCTCCTCGCTTAGCCAATTCCAATTATCAACTACTCTTACACTGAAAAAGTATTTCCTTACATCCTGCAAACAAGTTTTCTTACGAAGCTTCAAACTATGACCTCTAGTTCTAGAGCCAGCCATATCGAAATATCGATCCCTATCCACTCTATCATAACCATGAAGGAATTTAAAGACTGTCACCATATCCCCCCTTACTCTTCTAGCTTCGAGTGATGGCAAGTCTAATTCCCTCAGCCTCTCATCATAACCGAGATTGCGTATTTCTGGCACCAGTTTCGTGGCATGTCTTTGAACTTTTTCAAGCTTAGCTATGTGCTTTTTCAAGTGCGGATTCCAAAAGGGGGCTGCATATTCGAGTTTTGGCCTCACATAGGTTACATAAATATTTCTGAACATTTCCTTGTCCATGTGCCTGAAGGCTACCCTCACATTTGATAAGAATGCATATGCTGCCCTTACTACGCCATTTATATGTATTTCTGGAGACAAATCTGCCAGTATGTTTACTCCTAGATCTCTCTCATTTTCTGTCTCTTGAAGTTGTACTCCAGCCACCGAGTAGTCAAGCTTGGGCCTTCTTGCACTTGTACCCATTCTCATTACCTTACATTTTGAGGTATTGAATTTCATTAGCCACTTTTCTGACCACTCATGCAGATTATTTAGATCCTCCTGAAGTTCTCTACCATTGTTCTCGTTTTTTACTTTCTTCACAATCTTTGCATCATCTGCAAACATATTGATGAATGAATTTACACACTCTGGTAGGTCATTTACATTTACAAGGAACAAAAGTGGCCCTAAAACTGAACCCTGTGGAACTCCACTACTAACTCTTCTCCATTCAGACACTGAGTGTCTTACTCTAACCCTCTGTTCCCTTCCTTCTAAGTAAGTTTTTATCCATTCCAAGACATTTCCACCTATTCTAGCCATTGATTGCAGCTTCCTAATAAGTCTCCCATGTGGAACAGTGTCAAACGCTTTCTGGAAGTCTAGGAATATGCAATCTGCCCAGCCCTCTCTTTCCTGTAAGATTTGGCTTACCTCATCATAAAATTCTAATAAGTTTGTTACTGTTGATCTTCCTTCTCTGAAGCCATGTTGCCTCACTGACAGAAAGTTGAAGGATTCCAAGTGAAGAGAGATATGTTTCCTTAGTAGTTTCTCCATAACTTTGCAAACTATGCTGGTCAAGGAAACTGGTCTATAGTTCAGAGCCGTGTCCCTCCTTCCCTTTTTGAAGATAGGTATCACATTTGCTTGTTTCCAGCATCTTGGAATCTCCCCCGACTCCAGTGACTCCTTAAATATGATACTTAGTGCCACTGATATTGTGTTTGCGCATTTTTTAAGCACATGAGGGGATATGTCATCAGGACCTGTAGCTTTATGAACATCTAAATCCATCAGCGCTTTGCATACCTCTGTGGCTGTAAGGTTGATGTTCTCTAATACCGGCCCTTGAGCTTCTATCACTGCAATCTGAGGGGGTGGGGTATTTTCTATTGTAAATACTGACTGAAACTCCTTGTTCAATTCTTTGCAGATCTCTTCGTCCGTCTCAGTGATGCTTCCATCCGCTCTCTTTAGCCTTAAAACCTGTTCTTTTACCTTCAGTTTTCCTCTGATAAAGCTGTGGAAAAGCTTGGGATTTTCTTTAGCCTTCCTGGTGATGTCCCTCTCATAATCTCTCTCTGCCTCTCTCCTTTTACTTAGGTAGTCATTTCTTGCTCTTTTGTAGATTTGCCAGGCATTTATGTTTTTTCTCCTCCTATACCTTTTCCAGCATTTGTCTCTCCACTCCTTAGCTCTTTTACACCCATTATCGAACCATTTCTCTCTGGCATGAATTACACCTACTTTGGTGACAGGTATGCAGCAATCTACTATCTTCCCATATTTCTCACAAAAGATGTCATACATTTCTTGTACATATTTGTTGTAAAATAAGGTTCTCCAGTCAATAACTGCAAAAAGCTCATTCATTTTGATGTAATCTCCTTTCGGATAGTTCCTCCTCATGTCCTCAGTGCCTCTACTCTCAGGAAGAATGTCTTCAATGATATACTCCATCAACAACACACAGTGGTCACTCTTTCCAATTGGTAGTTCATACTCAATATTTTCAATATCCAACACATTATCTGTGAACACCAGATCAAGTAGTGATGGCTCATCCCCACCCCTGGCTCTTGTTGGTTCCATTACATGTTGGTGTAGGAAATTCCCTTGTACGCAATCTAGGAATCTTGCCCCAAATGAGTCCTCACCACTGTGTGGGTCAAGATTTATCCAATCTATCTCTTTATGATTAAAGTCTCCCATAATCAAAATCCTACATTTTTTCTCCCGCGCCATGTTAACAACTGAGTTTATGACTTCAATCGTACCTATATGACTTTCCTCATAAATTTCAAGCCTATTTTGGTTCCTTGGTGGGTTGTATACAACAGTTATTATAATGCTCTCTGACCCAGTATTTATGCGAGCAACAAGAAATTCCCTGAACTCACTTTCTATAGCCAAGTTTATTTCTTCAACTTGAATCCTCTCACTTATGAGCAGTGCTATCCCTCCACCAGTCCTCTCAAATCTTTCGACCCTTAGTATTCTGAAGCCCTTAGGAAAAACTGTGACACTGTTTATGTCCTCACTCAACTTAGTCTCTGTAATTGCTACTATATCTGCCTTACTGTTGTGAATCCTATCTTTTAATTCTACTGCCTTACCAGCTAATCCATCAGCATTTGTGTATAACAATCTTAATGAGGCCCCATCCCCTGATCTTCTGTCATTATCTTCTTTATCTCCCCTTTGTCTGGAAGTATTCTGTAACGAAAATTTTTCTTCTCTTCTTCATTTCTTTCATCATTTAACCTTCTTGCCTCTTGCAACAAGTTTTTGATCTTTCCCATCTCTTCCTGTGTTCTGTATCGTCTAATGAACACTTCTTTGCATTCTTGAAGGTCTTTTAGACTTTTTTTTCTCAACAATATTTCCCTACATGTCTCCCCTCTCTCAAAGGTTACTTTTGTTGGTCTCGGCTTTCCTTCCCTCGAATATTTACCTAGTTGGCGTATGTTTACAATATCCTCAGGACCACATACTACTCCAAGCTTTCTTATCAGGTCTACAACGTTAGCTTTATTTTCTTCAAGTCTCCCCTGCCATGTTGGCTCCTGGGATTCACTTATGCCTGAGATTACCACTGTATGCATGCATGCATGCATACATGCATCTATCCATCTAACTACCTATCTATATATACATGAACAATATTTCCCCTTAACTGAGGAGTGGTAGAGTCAGAGGAAAATACTCTGACTCTTTCAGAAGAAAAAATACAGAGTAATAGATTCCCAGTCCCTTCGCTCCGTCCCATTTTGTCGACTCTTTCGACACGCAAGGGAAGATATAAGAAGTATTTTAGCCCCCCTCCCTCAGGGGGAGTGTATATATATATATATATATATATATATATATATATATATATATATATATATATATATATATATATATATATATATATATATATATATATATATATATATATATATATATATATATATATATATATATATATATATATATATATATATATATATATATATATATATATATATATATATATATATATATATATATATATATATATATATATATATATATATATATATATATATATATATATATATATATATATATATATATATATATATATATATATCTATATGAGTAGTAGGTTGGCCATGTCACCAGTCGACCGTTTAATGACTACGACTGAAGGTATTAGGATTCAGCTAGGCCTGGTCCAGACAGCTCCAGGTTGAGTATTCCTTGAGGACGGCTCTTTTCCATATGCCTACATCTGCACTGAATATTCTAGTGTATTCATTGCACATCTCTTGCTATTCCATTACATTTGACAAGTCACAACACTCCCTACATGTCTCTTTTTCTCTCTTTTTCCCACATATTTTTTATTATATATGGAAGGTCCACATCTAATGGCCCCCATTACCCGGCATAGAGGTGTGCGAAGATTCTCTGGGGTTCGTGTTAACTCCACTATTGGCTTGAGGGCAGACACTCTGGTGGTAGTAATGGTTCTGCCCTTAAGCTTGCACCTCCTAATAGATCTGCTTCTTTCACTCTTCACTATTTTAACATTCGTAGGCTGAACTTTAATCTTTCGACTGTGGAACAGCACTTGGGCACTTTCCTCCCTAACCTCCTCCTCCTATCTGAAACCCAGCTGTCTATACATGCTTCCACTGACCCATTTCAAATCTCTCACTATAATATGTATACTCACTTTCGCTGCAAAAGAGGGGTCTGTGCCTACTGCAACACTAACACTCCTATTGCGAAGGTCATGGACCCTGAATCTCCTGACTTTGATGTTCTCTGCATTAATATCTATATCTCTCCACTGCCACAATTTTCCTTTGCTTCTGCTACTGTTCTCCAAACTCCACTGAGTTTGTCTTTCTTTTAATATCTGGCCTCGTGCCATGAGTCCTTGCTATCTTCTCACCCACATGCCGGTTCTCTACATTGGAGACTTCAATATACACAACAGTGAGTGGCTTAATTCTTCTCACACTGATGTGGGAGTTAGTAAGGCCGTTGCTTTCTCAATTACTCACGATCTGGAGCAAATTATCAAACATCCTACTCGTGTTCCTGATCGTCACGAACACGCAGCAAATACTCTTGACCTATTTCTCACTTCTAACCCTTCAAACTACTCTTATTCTGTGCTTTCCCCTCTTAGCAAATCTGACCACTCTCTGATCTCAATCTCTTTCATTTTCGCTCCCCCTCCAACAATCCCTCCTGCTCAGCACCGCCTTTGGTACTTTGAGCGTACCCAACACGAAAATTTGCGTAACTTCCTCTTTGACTTCCCATGGGATGACTACTGCTTTCGGACCCGCAACCCTGATCAGGTAGCTGTAAACGTTGCCGAGATCATGACCTCGGGATGAAGGCATACATCCCCTCTTCTACAAAAACTTTCTCTCCCCCTAAGCCTTGGTTTGACCGTGCCTGCTCAAAGGCTATCCAGGACAGGAATTGGGCACACCGATCTTACCAAGCCTCTCCTTCTGATTTCACTCGCTTTGATTTAATTGTAGCTAGGAATCACTGTACTGCTCAGATTCGAAGGTCTAAGGCTTCCTTTTTAAAAGGAAAGTTGATGACCTTAACTCCTCTCCCACTGACAAATGCTTCTGATCCTTAGCCAAAAAACTCTCCAAACACTTCTGTAACTCAAGCTTTCCCCCTCTCATTCGTTCTGATGGTTCTATAGCTTGCTCTCCCAATGACAAAGCCACTCTCTTTGGCTCTCATTTTTCTGCCAAATCTTTTATCAACGCTTCCAGCGCACCTGTGCCTCAGTCTTTTCCCCTCTCTAACTCTATGCCCTCCCTTATAATTTCTTCACGAAAAGTTCCTAAGGTTCTTTGCTCGCTAAAGACGAACAAGGCATCTGGTCCCAATGATATCCCTGCAAGGTTCCTTAAGGAGTTTGCAGATGAACTGGCTCCCATGCTTTGCCGTCTTTTTCGCCTCATTCTGTTATCCAGTATCTATTCTTCATCTTGGAAGCATGCTCTAGTTCAACCTGTTCCTAAGAAGGGTGACCGCTGTATTCCTTCTAACTACCGAGCTATTGCCCTAATCTCCTCTATTACTAAAGCTTTCGAAACTTTGTTCAATGCTCACTTCTTGAAACGACTTGAATCTAACTCACTTATCTCCGATCACCAGTACGGCTTCCGCAAGGCAAGATCTACTCGTGATCTCCTTTCCTATCTTACTCATGTATGGTCATCTTCTCTGAGGAGCTATGGGGAATCCTTTGTCGTCGCCCTTGATATCTCTAAGGCTTTTGACAGAGTCTGGCGCAAGGCTCCGTTGGCCAAACTCCCTGCCTATGGCTTTACCCCTTCTTTCTGTTCTCTAATTTCCTGCTTTCTTACTGACCGTTCTATATCTGTAGTTGTTGATGGCGCGACATCTAGCCCTTTCTCTGTTACCAGTGGTGTTCCACAGGGCTCTGTTCTTTCACCTACTCTCTTCCTTCTCTTCATCAATGATCTTCTACAATCCCCATCTTCATCTCTTCTTCCTGCCTTTTCTGATGATTCTACCCTTTACTTTTCCTCTGCCTTTTCTTCACAACCTTCATCTGTTACTCGTAATCAATCTCGTATCACTCTTTCTTCTACTCTTAACTCCGATTTGCAGAGAGTATCTGAATGGGGCACTCAAAATTTAGTTAAATTCAATTCCTCCAAGAAACAGTTTCTGGCTATCCATTTATCTTCTTCGCCTCCTGAAACTAATGAAATTTACCCTCGTAACTCTAGCAACATATTAGGAATCCATATATCCTCTAACTTGTCTTGGGGGAATCACATAATCAAAATTTCTAAATCTTCATCCAAAAAATTGGGGGTTTTGTTTCGTTTTCGTCATTACTTTTCCTCATTGCAGTTACTTAAAATTTACAAGGGTCTTATCGACCCCTGCTTAGGATACTGCTTACACATCTGGGGTGCTTCTTCCTTTACTTATCTTCTAGATAGGGTTGAATCTAAGGCAGTCAGACCCATTAATGATCCTTCTCTTACTTCTAACCTGGATTCTCTCTCTCTTCGCTGTAAGGTATCTTCCCTTTCGCTTTTCTGTCGCTACTACTTCCATCGCTGAGCTGATGAGTTGGCGAGTTGCATCCCTCCTCCACTGCCAAGGCCGTGTAACACTCGCCAAGTGGCCTCATATTACAGGTACTGTGTGGAGATTTGTAGCTCGCAGATTGGTCGGTGCAGCGACTGCTTCTTCCCATCTACCTCCAGACTCTGGAACTCTCTTCCTCCTTCTGTGTTTCCTAATTCTTATGACCTTTCATCCTTCAAAAAGCAGATCTATCATCATCTCAGAGCCAAGTCCTCCATATCTCTGGTTCCTCTGTACTTTGACTGTTTTTTTTCTGTCTGTCGTTTTCCTTTGTGTGACATTACCTCATCTCTGCCTTGCCCTTAACCTTTTATTCTTCCTTCATCTTGGTATTTTCTCGTGCCCGGGCCTTTATTGATGACGGCAGCT